>OZ024888.1:39192231-39213715 GCA_964017195.1 Siderastrea radians
CACGAACGGTTTGGAACAGTAAAGATTCATCACTTAAATCCGCCGTCATGGGCATTGCTGTCTTCTCGGAAATAGCCTGGCACTGGTAATTGTGGACAAATGGTACAGAAATTTCCAGGAATTCCGGAAAAAGCGAGAAAAAGGAATACCTCGGAAGGTATTACCTTTTTTCCGAAAACATTCCACCGGAATGAACCGTTCCATTTGAATTCTCCCCGAAATTACCGGGTTTCCGTACAAATGGTAAGCGCTCCAGGTTTCCCTCAAACATTAGATGCGACAACTTTGTCCATTTTCAACACGGAGTTCTCAATATTGCTTCATACTACCTGAATTGTATTGCAAATTCAAGATTTTCTGATTCACCGTGAGGCCAAATCGTGAGTTGATACCCCAAACCGTGAGTCTCACAGTGAAACCGTGAGTCTCACAGTGAAACCGTGAGAGTTGGCAGGTCTGTTCCCTGTGAAGTTGGTCATTTACATGCGGTACGGGGTAATAAGTTCAGAGATACTACCAATCAGGATAAAATAAATTTCCTGACTTTTTCCCGGCTTTTAACTGACCACAAATCAATTTTCACCAGCCATGTATGATGAGTCTTTTAGTTGTAAAGACACAAATTTCTAAATATTTTTCGAAACGGCATTGCCTTGAAAACAATAAAATATCCTGATCAAACCAAGTAGCGACACAAAAGCAAAATTCTCTGACTTTTCACTTACTCTGAGGTAGAATAAAATTTTCCCTGAATTAATGCAAAATTTCATGACTTTTTCCTGACCTTGAAACAATTACGTTTTCTCTGCCTTTTCCCTGACCGTGGATGTACAAGAAACACGTGAGAGTTTCCAAGATCTTTATTTCGTATTCGCAGCAACTTCATCAATTTGATTCGTTCCATATTAAAATAACATAATAATAATATGTACAAGTGGACTTCAGATAATATATTATTGGCTTCATTTTGGCATATATATGTTGACTTGAATGTAACATGAATAACTTATTAAAATCTACAGCAACTGCCCCGATTTGGACTCAGAAGGCTGATTATTTAAACGAAGTTAAGACAGGGTTAAGAATGCTGTCCAAAAAATTAGCCCTGTTTGCTAGATAATGTCTAGATGTGTTCTTTATGAGCTGCAGCTCGTATGAGTTCTAGTTATACAATTAAATGTGTTTTATTGAGCCCTGGCACTTAAATCTCAATTAAGCCTTAACTAGCTAACACTTCGTTCAAGCAATCAGCCAACAGTGTCCAGAAACAACGTCAATAAACCTCTCCCAAATACAAAATGTTCTAACTGTCGTAAAATGACGAACCCGAACAGTAAAGGTTCCCACGGTGCGCATCAAAAGAGAAAGCCCTTGAACATAAAACAGGTAAAATCCACTGTTTTCTAAAGGTAAACCTAACGTGTCAATGCTTCCCCAGACCCCACCCCACCCCATCTGTCCCCCACCCCCCTGCCTCTGCCTAATGACTTCAGATGAGCTATGTAAAGACTGGGCAAAAACACGTATTATCAAGGTTGCCCAGGAGCCAAATATTTAAAGGATTTCTTATACAAACCAAGGGCAGTTTGATCATTTTAAAATTTAAACAATAGCAAATTTCGAAAATGTAATCCTCGAAAAGCCCTAAAAAATTATACCCATATATATCTTGAGGGAGGAGGAGTTCGTGGCAGTTATGGTAGCCACTGCAACTGTAAAAAAGGCAGTAACGTATGCATTTGAAAATAACTTAAATAATTATTTAAATTGTTTTGGATAATTATCATAAATAATTTATTTTCTGCATAGATTATTTCTCCTAAGGTGACTTTCAACAGTTTGGAGCCCTCCCATATGAAAGTGTCCAGAATCAAGGACAACTGATAAAAATTCTCTCCACTTTCATGTTTGCTTCTTGTAAGAGTGACTTTTTGCAGAAAAGTTACCATGGAAACAATCTGCATACTTTTGTAGAGACTGACTACATGAATACAATCAGAATTCAAGATACCTTGCAGGAAACAACCTTAAAACCACAAGCTTAAGTTGATTTCCTGTAAGATTTAGGGTCATCTTTCCTGATACACTGTTTGCATCTTGAAATTTGAAATTCACCTGTTTTACTGTTGCAATCATTATGTTGTCTACTAATTGT
Organism: Siderastrea radians; assembly: GCA_964017195.1. NCBI lineage: Eukaryota > Metazoa > Cnidaria > Anthozoa > Scleractinia > Rhizangiidae > Siderastrea > Siderastrea radians. The sequence continues at coordinate 39,194,387 of OZ024888.1, forward strand.
CTGCTAATTTTTATGTGCAAAAGTCGAGCTGTGACTTCTTGTAAACTCTGCTTCATGGTTTTAGTTTTTCAAAGGACACTTTCATCCCAAACAACTTTGTCCTGTGAATTAAGTTGTTGAATACAACTTGTTGTGCAAATGTTTGACGGCAACCAACCTTTGTTATACACTGCCTGACATCATTCAACAGCCTTCAGCATAATTTTAAAAACATTCAGAAGGGTGCCAAAAACATATCTTACTTGCTGAATTCAACAATGATGAATGGAAATGTAGAATCTGTTTGGCCGGCGCCTAATCCCCAAGTACTCAGCAGGTACAAGTAAATCTTATCCCATCAAAATTAATGCATTTTACTGGTGGAAAGGGATTAATTCATTTTAAAAAATCTTGGCTTTGGAACAGTGTTCTTCCCTCATAATGATGTAACAAGAATTTATGAAGATGATTGACAACAGTCGAGGTTAAAATCTGTTGCAAGTCAAATAAAGATCTTTCTGTCTTCTAGTTATATATTTGTTCCTGTGCATTCTGTGAACTGCTACAGCATTAATGCATGAGCAGTCGGATGGGATGACAAAGCACACAACTTAGAATTCAAAGCAATGCATTATTAATCTGATTTCTTTAGCTGTAGCTGCCCAAATGTTTCTCTGCAAGTAATGTACTAGCTACCATATAAGATTTTGCTGGGTTACACTGGTCCAAAAAATCATTCATTTGGTCAATTTGTCATTTGCTATAATTTTTTTTAATCTTGTTGTTACTTGTAGTCCAGTTTATAACAGAAAGCAAACACAGACTTGGTGAGTACTGCTCAAGAGGGTTAGATGCAAAATTATGAATTGCATTTAAGGTGTTTCAGGTTCCCCTGCCAAAAAGAACTAGAGTCAGTAGGGAAACAAAACAACAATATCATTTTTACTATATGGACAACTTCTGGATATGAGCAAGTGTGCACTATGATTGGCTTACAGACTATCATCTTATATCCTGTTAGTAGAGGAGCCATGCAAAACAGATTTTGAAAAAACCTCTTTCTAGCAAAAAAGATTGTTTTGGTAAGCTAATAAAATTTCTCATGAATGAAGGATTGTCGATATCATGTACTCATAGCGTAAGCTCTGACATGCATAACTCCATTTTGTGGAAGAACTGTACATGTAGTTTGAAAACGATTTGAACCAGGGGTTTAACCCTTTAAGCCCCAATAGTGACAAACATCTAATTTCTCCTTAGAGTGTTACTACTTGATCAAATATACAGGCCATGAGAATTAAGGAAATAATCACCAATAATAAAAAGGCCTGATTTTTAATCAAGTTCTCTCAAGAGAATAAGAAATAATTTTATAAGGAGAATCTTGAGGAGAATATGGATGTTAATGGTGAGGCTTAACGGGTTAAAGGGATATTTGTGTATACCAGTGAGAGACCTCATAAGAAAGATGTGCTTCTCTTACCCCAGCAATCACACCGGTATTGTTTAGCTTTGGCAACCATTCTAATTCTAGAACTTTTTTAGGGTTTTAAGGTCTCAGGTCTAGTACAACTCTTCTAATCCAAACAACGTGCAATTGTCATTGTCCCCAATAGGGGTCCAAAAATGGCTCCAGTTTGTTCTCAAACTGGCATTACTGGCATTAAAAAACAAACAAACAAATAAACAAACAAAAAGTGAAAACCATATCAAACCATTTTTTTCCCAGTGATTCCAGAATAGCATATTCCCCAGAGATGAGCTACTTAACTAGGATCTTATTGAATCCCAGAATGCATTTTGATTAGTAAGCCGTTGGTTGATGAGATCCAAAGCACCAGAAAAAACATATGGCCATTTAGTAAAAGCCACTTTGTATCTCGTGGATATTCGTGGAATAGTATTAAGTTCCTTGAATTTTAAGTTCTCATAACGCAAGAGAACATTTGTTTTACAACCAGCAGGATTCTTGGGGTTACGCTTGCGTTTCTTACTCTTCTGACCAGGCTTGTAATTGGCATCGTTAGCAGATTCATTACCGCCACCACATTTTCTTGCTTTACGTTTTTTCACCTCAGTAGGAAGTGCACCTTTTATGGCAGACTTTGCAAGGGATTTTTCAGAGTAGTTTGCCAGAATTCTTCGTCCAGAGGTTGTACATCGTCCTGGCTTGACAGAATTAATTACAGTAAGACCTCCACTACTACTTGGTTTTAATTTGTCTCCTAGATCACTGATTTCGACCACAAGTTCTCCCTTGGGAGATAATGACTTTCTCTTCAAGGGACTGACAATAGGGTATGACAGTCTTCTTTCATTGTGTTTATAACTGTTTTTGTCCAAAGGAATGAGCTTTATCTCCGGAGAGAGGAGAAGATTTGATTCAGTTGAAGGACGCCTTGCTTCAGATTTCAAGGAATACAAAAGACCATTAGTGTCACTCATTCTTCTTGAATCTTCAGTGTCCATTTCAAATGTACCTGTTTCTAAAGGAACAATGGAGTCTGCTTCCACTGGAAGAAATCGCTTTGTTCTCTCAGGACGAATCTCAAGTTCTTCTGAAACAGCAGTTTCGTTGTTCTGAGCAGGGCTTTCTGGTGGTGAGTAACTGTTAAAATCAGGCCATACGTCTTCACAACCATACATGACGTGGTCTTTGAATGAGGTGAAATCTGTCGATGGTGTGCTTTCGTCTGACAGTGGCCTCTGTTCAGATGTATCAGCTGTTGACAAGCTTGATGTAACTGAAGATACGTCTTCACAGTAAAAATCTTTTGGTTTCTGAGGTTAAATAGATGCAAAGTTAACCCTTTAAACCCTAACAGTGACAAAATGAAATTTCTCTTTACATTATCAATACTTGTTCAAACATTCAAGTGATAAGAATAAAGATTTAGTGATCACCAAGGATAAGATGTCTTGATATTTAGACAAATTCTCCTTACAAGTTCCATAAGAAATGTATGTAGAAAAGTAAGGAGAATATGCATTTTTATATCAGGGCTTAAGGGGTTAACCACAAGAACCAGGCAAAGAGTGGACCTGCTATGATCAAAAAGTGATCAGGCAAGTTTGCATATAAAACGTTTGGGTAAGCTTTGAGTAAACTTTGAATAAACTTAAATAATCTATGACCAGAACTTGGAGGAACTTTGTAACATTTTCATGCACACAACAGGGCTGGAAATAACAGCCGGTCAACGGACAAGGTCCGGCCTGATTGGGGGTTTGACCGGTCAAATGTTCGCCTTCGATCATATTGAAATGAACTAAAGTTTCTATGCTGTATATGTCCGTATTTTTTCAGTTACAGGCTGTGCCGAATGTTTTCCGGCAACAAATTCTTAAGACCTCGATTTTTCATAAAAATTAGGCACTAACAAAAGAGAAACATTGTTGGTCGTTGACATTTCTGCAACATCAACATTCTGCTTAAGGTGGACGAACACAGTTTTCTTGTACCTATGCGTTATTAACCGGCCGTCGCCACGGCGACCGCCGGTTAAAAAATGAACACGGTTTTTCGTGAAAGCAAGTTGGCTTAACATACGAAGAAAGTGTTGTAAAGCTTGTGGTACAGGTACTCAAGAGCGGTACCGTCTTATGTAAGACGCATGCGCATATCAGTCTGCTGAATGTTACCTTCGTGTGTTCTTGTCTTTTAATTTACAGTATTTAAGATATGAACGGCGAAGGGTTGTTAAGTTTGGGGTTTTTTGTATTTGTCTTGTATAATGCATGCGCAATTGAGTAAAGCAACTAATAGGATTGAATGCAAAATTGGCTGTGTTGTCTGATCTAGTTAGTGGTTATGGTGAAAATTTTTTTAGCACAGGAGTTTTTTTTATTGGGATTGACATTTTGAGGGATGTAAAAATGTGGGAGTCAGAAGGATTTGTGAAGGTCAGAAGCATATCACGCTTCTGTGAATGTGATTTGCTTTCAAAGTTGCATTTTGTATAGGAGTGGTGTAATATTGTGCTGCGTGAGAGGTGGTTTCCCTTGGCGTTTTATGGGGGGGGGGGGGGTGGTTTGCGAAGTGGATTGTAAGGTTTCTGATCGGCTAACTTGTATTTCGCAGCGGACAAAAAGGACAGTTGCATTTTGCCGGCGTGGGTTAGGAAGAGAAGGAATTGGTGATGAAATATGAGTTGATTGCACCATCAGTACATGATAGTTCTTGTGAGCAGAGAGAGATGAGTGTTTATTTGAGGCGAGAAGTTGATACGAAGGAATTGTCATTAATAAGGAGATCAACTAGTAAGGCAGGTGTTACGAGTCTTTTTGCATTGAAAGAACAAAAATATCTGAATATTATCGATGGATTTGTGTGGTTTGCGTGTGGTGTTCGCTAAAGGCTACGAACAGTCTCTCTGTTCAGAGATAGTGAAGGAAAAGACAAACAAGCGAGTGAGCGCGAAATCGATTGCGGCTCGACAGGTGCGTCAGCTTTCAAAGACGTGGGCGACTTTCGTCCCCGCTCGCTTGTTTACTTTTGCAAGGGGATTCCCGGGTTAGCAAACCGGATTTAAACACCACGTCATGAGATATGCCTTGGCGTGCCCCATACTCTGACGATCTGCTCAAGCTCGTGTTTATCAAGCGTTATATTTTGATTCTACTGCTATGTTCACTGTTTGTATTTAAGGTCTAGGCACAACAGTAAATACTTCGTCGTCCCTGTGTGAGCATTCTCAGTTGTGGACGAATTTATATCGACATTCAACGTTTGAGTGAATTTGCATTATTCAGCACAAATAAAAGTGATAAGAAAGATACCGTAAGCTGAGTCATCAGAGTTTAAACATTACATCATCCAGTACCGCTATAGTCAAAATATTGTGTCACACAATCACACTTTTCGTCACGCCGGTTCGTATAAATAGAGGATCTGGCTAACATTTGTGAAACCTAGGGGTGGGGAGGGTCAGAATGGCTGGTTAAAATGCCCAATGGGCTTTCTTGTTTATCGTTATTTTCAAACCACTGGCAGTTGGGCAGCCAAAATTGGCAAGATGCAAGTTCAACTAAAGACGATTGTATTTTGATATGTTTTATTGGACTAGTTACCGTTACCATGGCAACACAGCTGGTTGTAAACCAGCATTAAATAATGGGTTTGATTTATTTTCAGAAAATCCAGTCGTTAGATTTTTTCCATCATTTGTCTCTAGAAAACTCAGAAAATTACTGGCCTGTTGACACTGGTCTTGTGAAATTTTGACAGAGAGATCTTCTGTCATTTTGTGTTTTGCATTTTAACGTTTTCTGAACATGTCCTCTGTCAGATTTCAATTTCTGTTTGCAGGTGAGGTAAGCGTGTTCCGAACTATTATTCTACCAAATTTCACGAAATTCTAACGAGCGGTTCCCTAGAAATCAGTGCATTTCCACTAACTCGTGCAGTCACAATTTTCTGGTTAACTGTGCATGCGCTGCATTTGACAGGATTCTCAATCTTTCTCGAACCATACAAACAATGCCAGAAAGGCAGGGTATTTTCCAATAGTATAACCTTTAATGCATTGAAAAACAAACGTTTTTGACACATAACAAACTGTTTGATTGTTAAGACGGAAAAAACACTTGCACAATCTTCAATGAACAAAATGAAATGTTCGCTGTACAGGCGCCATGTTTGTTTTTCTCAAAGCCTTGTGCACACGCGCTTATTCACGTCAGCAGTACAAATCGTAAAGAGTGCACGCAAACTGTGTTCAGACACCCTAAATGCAAGAACATTTTAAAAGAAACTTTAGCGACAGAACGGTTTGCGAAACAACATAACAAAGCCGTGGTTGCATATAGTGCGTGCTTGAAAACACATGCTCAGTAACATGATACTGTCATGAACTAAACCTCAAACACGTCATCTTTCTTTTTGACAATGTTGTTGGACTGTTACTTGAGAAAGCAAACCTACCTTCTTCATCCACCCAATGACACTTTCATCCAAGGTAGCTCCTGGATTTTCAGGTGTCTTATTCTTTTGAAGGTGACATTTGGGCGAGTCAGTTTTCGCCATTCGCCTTAAATACTCACTGCGATGGTGAAACTTATTGGCACAGCAAGTTGTTCTCGGCATTTTTCTGCTCGTATTCTAGTTTTCTTGCTGTACTTGGGCAACGTGAATCAAAACAGCATTAGCTGAAGATGTAAGTCATTGCAGTGTGACAGTTTAGCTTTTGTTTACGAGTGTGACAATTTCGCTTTTATTAAGTACCAAAAACTTGTGCGTTCATGTTTGTGCAAATGAACGATCTCACTTACGGCTGCCTTGATTGTAAGCAAATTCAGTTGTGATTGAAATAAACTTGAGAAAAGTTTTTCTTCAGTTCAGGATGCATCCTGTGACCACGTATTTTAGTGATATTTTTAAACTTGAGTTGCAAAGTTTGGGATGCATCTAATGGCCAAGTGCACCTTATAAAAGAAAAAGTACGTATATATATTTGTCCAGTCAGAAACGAGGTATGACTGAACTAGAATGTATTTGGCCAGTCATCTTGACCGGTGAATGTCCAAAAATTATTTCCAGCCCTGCACCATATGCTACTAAACTATATTGTTTACCCTTGACTGATTGTGACAATTAGCTAAGGAAAACCTTTCCTTGTGCAGCAGCTTCCTGAAAGCTTACTGATATACCTAGCCCTTGTTATCAGGTAGTGTAGATTTTACATGAGAACAAGTCTAATTAAACTTACTTACCAAATTAGTTCTCATAAAATATGGAAGACCACTTGTGCTCTTGGTTCCTGACAATGTAGAATCATCTGCGACACCTGGCAATGTTTTATCATTGCAGTCTTCTTTAGATTCAGGCTTGCAGATGACTGATTTTCCAGTAGAGCTTCTTCGCCTGTGCAATGACACAGGACTAAGACGCACAGAAGCAACAAGTTCCCTTCCCTTAGAGAGAACCGATGAGTGGCTAGATGATGTTGACACTACAGAGTTTCTTCTATGGGGCCACACATTAGCTGCTTTAGTGTCTACTCCATCACTCAATATGCATAGGTTGTCTTCAGGGGGGCTTTCAATGGGCACTGCATTCACACTTGTTTCTTTGGCCTCCATTAGTGAGTTAACACCAGTGTCTGGTATATGAGAGCATTTAACAGAGGGATGATAATCAGATATACCAGTCCTAATAGTTTCTTTGGTCACATTTAGTGTATTGATACCACCACCTAGATGATTGTTCACACCCGTCATGCGAGAATGGTTAACATGCGAACTCTGAACAGTCTTAAGAGTCGCAGTTGTGTCTTTGGTCACATTTAGTGAGTTTACACCAGTATGTTGATGACCACTTGCTCCTGACACAAAAGAATAATGGACAGGAGGATGTTGCACAGGTATACCAGTCCTATCTGTTTCCTTGGCCTCAAGCAATGTGGGGTCACTACTCTTCCTCTTAGCAACATAGTTGTGATATTGCGCCAATGCATTGGGTGGTAGTTCCCTTGGTGACATCCGTGACAGGCACACGCGGGCACAAGGCATGTTCCTTGGATCAATCATGGTGGACACTAAAAATTAAAAAGTAGCATGTCAGTCAAAAATGGCTGCTAAATGCCAACATGAGAAACAAGCCCCTCTGAGTGACCACGACTATGCACTTACATGTAAATGGACTGTGGGAAGGCTGTATCCGAAAATATTTGGCTACAGCAACAGTAACAAGTTCAAATTACTTAACTTCACAAAAAGATACCAAGTAAAAATGATGGTTTTATGCTCAACACAGAAATGCCATTTGACTTGTGCAATGCCCCATGAATGTTTCAGTGGATCAAGGGAATCTATACAAATATATTTTAATTTTTAAATTTTGCTGATAACTTAAAAAGGAAACTCTAAAAAGCAAGTTTCCTTTGGTTATTTATGTCAAGGATATCCTAGCCAATAGCTATATGTACATACAGTGTATGTTTCAAGACTGGAACAGCATCTTGCATTATTGAGCTATTAAGAGTTTTGACCTCTCATAAACATAATCAAGAAATACATGTACATGAAGAAGTAATGTGTGGTTCCAGAAAATATCCATATCTCCCCTATGGATAGTTTTTCACTTTGAACCTCTCCACCCCTCCGGAAATTCCAGTTTAGCGCCATGCTTTCCTTTGAAAATTTGGCATTTGAGACCCCTCACCCCCCGGAATTTCCAGTGTCCATCCATGGTGAGGGTATGGATATTTTCTGGAACCACACAATGGCATTTCCAGGTGCCCTTATCTCTTTAGCTTACAGGTTCAAGTTTTCCAAGTTTGGCTTAACTAGCAGAATACAGGACCACTTTTAGTCAGGTACCAAAAGATGGGGTGGGTGTGTGCCACCCAGGCTTCCAAATTCGGACCTTGTTTTAGAAGTGTTTTGCATTCAAAGTGATACCCCTTTCTAGAAGTAGGCAATTTTTAATACCGTACTAGATATTTACCAAATTTCAAAATCCCATTTAAGAACAGTTATTTCTTTCTTTGCTTGAATTATCTATCTGCAATATAACTGCTTCTACACAAATCAGGTTTTGTAACAAACATATTTTTAGTAAATTCTTTGTGAGTAACACTTATTTAACATTGCTGCTGGTACATACAAAAATGTCTTGAATATATGCATATATATTCAAGACATATAGATCAGATCAGGGTCAGGAGTCCCAAACTTACGACCCAGGTTGGCGGCACATTGTGAGGGAGCACCCTTCCCCATCTGGGTGGCTCATTTCTTGATTTGAAAACTGAAAAGCCATGCCTAAGGAGCCAAACAAGTTATTGAATACACACACCCAAGACTTAACACGAATATCATTACTTGTTCTTTGCATCCAATGCTGAGCAAAATAAGCCACAAAATATGTAGTCCATACATATTTTGTGGCCCCTATAAGTGATATAATAGATATACACATCAATATAGTTTCTCACTCTTTACATCCTCTGACGAGGTAAATGTGCCAAAATAGCCACAAATAGGTACACCAAGGACTCGTAATACAAGTTATTTATCTATTTATACCCGCATTCACTTCATCGCCAAACAAGCCACAACTTCAAAAGTGGCCCTGCAAACTTATGGCTCTACTACTAAGTTTCTTTCTATTTTAGTACTGCTTGAATTGTAATATTTTTAAAAGAATGACTCTTGTGGCAGAAACAGGTCACTCATTGACTGACTCATTCACACACTAGAAGTACTTTTATGTCATCATATGTACAACAATAAAATAAAAATCTGAATGAGTTAACTGTAGGGTGAAATACACATACCTTGAGCCTACCCCAAAGAGATGTTGCCGATGTCTTAAAGCATGCGTTGCCAATGATCTTCGCGTCTCACAGTTTATGCCTGAAGGAAAAAAGATTTTATTCGTTTGTGGGTCACATTTACAGTAAAATATGTATTACAGAATTTAGTTCGAAGAGAAAAGGAAAAATGAAACCAGAAATTACAGTTGAGAGCGATGTCTGGATTGGGAAAAACACTGAACTTTCGAGATTTGTCAAGCAAACTTACCAGGCTAATATCAACCAACGGATTTTCAACCGTAAGCCCAACTAGCAGTTCTCATCACTAGTTTAAGGTTTTCACCGTATTGAAATCATTCGAACTGATATTGTCAACAAAATTCTTGGATTTGATAAACCCATACTGGTGTTACGCTTACTTCGTACAGCAACCGCGCCAATTTTAACAACACTTATTGCCAATCTTTTCCGACCACATAAGCTTATGTATGTGGATTTACAGTAAGTTTCTACCAGCAAAGTCACCCGCAATATCTTATGCTTAATGTCCAAAGACGAAACGAAAGGACAGTCCTTTCTAACAAGCAAACAAATCATACGGCGAAAAATTGCTACCGGTCGATCGCAAGTTGTGGCGTATTTCACACCACAGAAATACGCAATACACACAGCCGACACAAAGAGGGCGACTGTAAGAATTCACGACGCAATTATCGGGTCTAAATCTTACCGTTGAAAGTAGAATGACTAAACCAGGTCACCTTGAGATTCAAAGCTATTGTACTGGACGTAAATGAAGTATAAATTTTAAAAAAAAATTTTCGTGGTTGCTTCAATCCCGAGGTCACATACACTGAAACCGCAATTTTGCTGCACAGCGGAGAGCGCGGTAACCCGTGGGCGTCCCGCTTCCGTCCCGCAAAAACGTGCGCCAATCCACTCCATGTACGTGCGTTTGGGGTACAAAAGTAAGCCAAAGAATAACTTTCAACTCTTTTTTGGCTTAAATTTTAGAGACAGAAGAAAATTTCCAATAGTTTGTTGATCGCTGTTGGTAAAATAGCAAGCTAGTTCTACCTATTATACGCAAGCGATTGCGTGGGTACGTGCACGTTCGAAAACCGGTTAATCCAGAAACACTAAGAAAGCACGTTCAAAGCAAACGGAGCCAGTACCAGGGCTGCTATAAACTGATTGTTCCTGTAAGAATTTCAATGGGAGTTCCTTCCACGGGAAATTATCGGTACATTTTATGGCAAATGTCCTGGTTTTATGTTCATAATTGTTAGTTGTTCTCCCTCTCACTAGCCTTGTGCCGAATCCTCAGACAACATGAAATCCACATTGTCTGTATTTGGCTATTTGGCTGGTTGTTGTATATATAGGTGCAAGTGAACGAAATACTGGAAGACAGGGGACCAGTGAGGGGGAAGGGGGGAGGGGGAGGGTTTGGGGTGAGCACCACCAGTTGCGACAGGAGCAGATCTGCATCCAAGGACTGAAGACTAACACTCGAACATTATTTTTAATAGATATCATATTCGAGCATTTTTACTTGTTTTTAATTATAAAAGTAATAAAGAGCAATAAAGTAATAACGTTTATGATTCACTGCCGTCTTTTTTCCATAGATGTGATGTTATACCGTGAGTTGGCATTAGTATTAGCGATCTTCCCTCTAGACTGATCTAGTGACTACAAATTTCAGAGATTTATATGCTTTTTGACGACGTTTCACAATTTAATTCACTTTTAAAACATTTTCGTCAGTAGTGAGTAAAGGTTGATTTCCACTGTTGCGTAAATTTTACGTGCGTACGGGTGTAAATTTAATTAGAGACGATGTGTGAACGGCTTACGTAAACGTAAAAAGTTGAAAGTTTTCAACTTTTTACATTTACGGAAGCCGTTCATACATCGTCTCTAATTTTATTTACGCACGTAAAGCCAGTTAAATTTACGCCCGTACGCACGTAAAGTTTACGCAACAGTGGAAATCAACTTAATATAGAAATATAGTTAAGTCAGGATTTTTTCATGTCATCACTAAATCCACTAAATTAATTGTGGATACAATTTGTTTTTATTATTAGTTTTTATTAGCAGTATTCAAACTTAAACAATGCCAACACAGTTGAAGGACCATCTAGTTTATTTACATTTCTGGTAGCTCTGAATCATGCATCTCTGCAAACAGTTTTTCTTCAAAGATGATACAAGATTTGGTACGGGCGGCAAACACTTACGCAAAACTCGTTTTGATGGAGGACCCTGGGAACGAGGTTGACAGTTACCAGGGCGACTATCGAGAAACGACGGTAGGTAGCATGTAGAGGCAGTGGGTGGGGGTACTCTCTGTAGCTGGCTACAGAAGGAGGCTTCACCCGATTGCACACGCTTTCTCTGAATAGCAAAAATTTCGTTTGAATTGGTTGTGAATACCACCGAAATATAGTGGTATATACTAAAAAAAATGGCCCAGTTTTTTAAAGCGGCAATCCATCCCCAACCTGGCCATCCACAATCACACACTTATTTACACTTTCAAAAAACAGTAGAGTAATTTTAAACAAAACTGAACCATTATCAGTATTTTAGGTTTCCTTTGATTGCAATATGTCTTCTATCATTTTCTATCGTTTTTAGGTAATAATAAAAAATAAGTGACATACCACACAAGTCCATTTAAATCACCTCTTCATAAAACAGCTTAATTTCAAAGAGCTTTTCTGGTGGTTTGACACTTCTGCTTGGAAATGGTTATGGTTCGACGGAGTTGTTTACGCTTGAAATGATTTCTATATAAATAACACCCTAACCAGTATTGCTTTTATCTGATTTGTCTGTAACTTTCCAGAAAGTTACCAAAGTTTGAATTTGTTAGAGTATCGATATTGATTTGTTTTTAAGTAAAAGCTCTCGAATCGCCTATTAATTAATTGGTTTATAGAAAATAATAAAGTCCTCAAAGAACCAGCAGACTCTCTAACAAATACTCGGGACTAGCACGGGTGGACAAAACCTGCTAGTGTGAATAGACCGTGAATATAATGAATGCATTCCCTGTTGCAAACTATGCGAAACATTTATGTTTCGGATTTAATTGAATCAAAGAAAACATATTATTGAACGGCGCTGTATCAAGTTGGTGATGATAAAGAAATGTTTGGAGATTTTATGCGACAAGCATGATGATATCGATATGCTGAAGACGAATTTTAAGGCTTTTAACGATGCGTTGGCAGCACGTAGTTTTCGTTGTTGTCGTTTGCTGCCAGTTGTCTCTCGTTACAATTCTTATATATTTAATCAGGTTTTGCAACAAAACTCCGAAGCCTGTTGGAGTACAAGAAAGGACGAGGAAATCGGACAGTCTAAACTTCTCATCTAATGCAGCGGGAACTGCTTATAGCAAGTTATCTTCACTTAATGTCATTCCAACTACACTATCAACTCAAAAGCCAGTCGTCCTAAGACATGATTCTAATAGGAGCCAATTTCATAAACTTGGATCAGCAATGGATGGCAAGACTTACAGCAGAGGGAACAAGACTTTTCTTACCCTTACGACTTCTGATGAAAATCGACAGAAAAAGCGCTTAAAACTCGTTGTCGCAATATTAAGCGCGCCCATTAGATTTGATCGTCGTGAAGGAATACGCCGAACTTGGATGAAACAATGTACTTCGGAAGAAGTCGTTTGTCGTTTCTTTACCGACAGTTTATCGGACATGGAACAAAAGGTACAAAGTGTTCTCGCCAACGAAAGTGCCAAATATGGCGATATAGAGTTCATGCCGATCCCTAAGGGATACAATTTTGGGCTTCGGCTGCTATGGCTTATGGAATGGTCATTGGAGAGATTCGAATTTGATTTTTATCTCAGAATGGATGACGACTATTTTGTCTGTTTGAAACGACTGTTATTTGAAATTCCCTTTCGGCCTCAGAAAAGGTAAGAATAGTCTCACCTAGACATAAAACGGATCAGGGAAGCTAGTGAGATATGATCAATATATCGTGATCTGACTGGTTCACGCTAATATAGGCTATCAACTCATATCAAACCAGTAGAGAGATTGTCGCGTACTTATTTCCACACTGGAAATAAGTATTTTTTAGGCAGAAATGTTTCTCTTGGTTAGTAAATACTGAAACCCTCTCATGGTCCAGGTCAGTTGTCAATAATACTGATATCACTTCAAGGGCCTCGTTATTCTTAGCTAGTCGTCATCTGGAAGTGCAGCGCTTCACTAAGTTGAACGTTTCAACTAGATTTTATAGAATAGCTTAATAGAATTTAACATTAGGTCATGCGTATGTCTTGAGAAGCAGCCACTTTATTGCGATATTCACTTATTTAACTTCCGAGTCTACTAACCGGTTTGGATTAAGGGCATATGACACAAAATCACATCGAAGGAATCGTTTGAACCTGTTATTTCTTTTGCAAAATGATGGCTTTTATAAATGTATGTTTATTTCTGTCATACTAGCCCCCAAATCTGTACTCGTTTCCATTCTTTTTTATACCGTTGCAAGTTTGTGGTTAAGACAAACGGATATTTTTCTCGCGTTTACAGGTACCTGCTGTTACTTCATGATTCGCTTAAACTGCAAAGTGACCTCTTGAGCTTTTGATCGCAAAACAACAAGGTGTTAACCAAAATAACAGGTTGTAAAATTTTGAGGAAAAGTTGCATTTCAAAAACAGTGACATTGTTTCAATTCTAACTTTCTCTTTTCGAGTTAAATGTAAGTTACGAAGTTTTGAAACTTTCTTGTAGCATTTCTCAAAGTATTCTTTTACTATTTGATAGGCTGTGAGAAGTCGTTATATAGGTCGTTATTTTTAGTGCGGCGCACGATACCAGATTCTAGCATCGTGTACACCGCACCATCTTGGAAGAAAAAAATGACGATGGCTCGCGGCCAAGCACTAACACGTATTTACTTCGATTCGAGTTTCAGATTGGCCCACTTTAAAATAACCAATGAAAACCTGCCCTATTTAATCTTTATAAGATTCAAAGCCTGTAATTACCGGCAAGGCTTGGTTGTTGTTCGCGCGGTTTTGAACGGAAATGCTAAGCTAAGCCTGTTTACCCGAGGCGTAATGCAACAGTATTGAATTGCATTTTGTGAGCTTGGTCCCCCCCAAAGGGGGGGGGTCCCGGGGCTTTGGCTATTGACTCCGTCTGTTTTTTGTTCAAAAATCACTGATTTAGGGAGCAAGGGTAGGACAATGCCTCAGTACAAATGTGGCCCGCGGTCGAATCTCGAACTCGACGCCACTGGTTTTCATCCATTCAGTTGTATTTCCCTGGTATTCTGGTCTTCCTATCTCTAATAATAACGACAACATTTGTCAATTTAATTCGAACTGTAAACAGTGGGAAAAGAGCAGTCTTGACAAATTTGAGAAAGTTTGGATTAACACCTGTCAAAGTGCCAGTTTTAAAAGATTGAGCTAGAACATCCCATACAAAAGTCTCCGTTTTGAAAAGCCGGTGTACCAATAACCATACTAACTCGGCAAATTGACAAACTTTTAGAAAGCACTAACTTGTTTAGTTTTTACCCAATCGCCGTTAGTTCCAAACTTAGTAGAATTACACTTTTAAGGCGCTTATTGGATGATAATCAATGATTCCTTTTTGTCAATTTGCTTCCATTCCCCCAAATTGTGGAAAATGTCAATTCTTTTTTTTTTAAATTTATTTCTTCATTCATATTGCAGGCTTTACTGGGGCTACGTGCACTGTGAAGTAGAGGGCCTGGTACGGATCGACGAAGGCTTCCTTATCTTATCAGGGGACCTGGTCCGAGAGTTCATGAGTAAAAAACGCGATTTACTTTGTCATCCTTTTGGTGACCAAACTATTGCAATTTGGATGAACGATGTTAAAAACGTTATCTATTTTCACGATCCGAGGATACATCACGATGTTACCGCCCATATTCCCGAGTTCAAGTCGCTGCAGGAGGTCTGTGGTACATACATCAGTCTACACGGTTCTTATTTGCATGAAATGCTTCTGTACTGGAAAATAGCATCAAAGAACAATTATTCCACATACTGGGTTCCCTCTATTCAGCCAATCAGCAACCTGTGTCCACTAAGCACGCATTTTGATTGGCGGGCCATGGGAGGACCTCCGTACGGCTGGGAACCAAAACCTTGCGTCCTCAAGCCCCTATGGAATCTGGGAAATATGCACAGAGGAAGAAACATGATGTAGCTTAAGGGAAAAAAACGCAAGAGGCAAAAGACTGATGTGCCCATTGAGCATCATTTTGGTTGGCGGGCCATGAGAAGACCGCCTTACGGCTGGGAACTCAGGCCGTGTGTGCTTACCGCTTTGGAATCTGGGAAATGTGCTTTATGGAAGATACTCACTTGGTGTAATCTGCAATATGCGAAATATGCAGAGAGGAAAGAACATTAAGGGACTTAGAACTGAGGCTAAGAAACTTAGGAAGCAAACTCTGACAAACGACTATGGAATACAAAACATTTTGTCATACCCACTCTGAAAACGAGAATAAGATAGGGATAACTTTGGTATACTGTTTTTCATTGGAAACATACACTTGAATTCAATCTCGTTATTTGGATTTTTGCACCTCGTCACCCATGAATGCAGGACCCTGCAGTTGTGTCGCATCTAACACAATTTCGAGGTAACCTGAGCATTTCAGGGGAAATTGAAATGACAGGCATGTCTCCTTCCTCTCCTTGAAGAAAAAATTAAACTTGAACTGTTTTTATATTATTTTTTTACTTAATAAAAGACATCTTTTACAAATCTATCCCTTTCGATTCCAGAGAGGAGAAAAATACGGAATGGAAGAACGACTGGAGACGTTTTCCTAATACGGACACTTTCTCATTACGGACAGTTCATCTTTTGGACAAACCAATTATCTGGGTCATATGAACTTTATCTCTAAAGTTTTGATACCTCTTTAACACAGTGCAGTCCCTTAGTATCCCTGTTGCAGTGTCTGTTTTGTTTACCGCTTCAAAGACTACGTATCAAGTATCTGGCACACTTACCAAGTAGTGATAGAAAGTACAGCCGCCACTTTAATTTGTACCAACACGTAATTCTTGAACGCAAAAAGTGGATTCATCGGCACTGTTGTGCAATTTTTACGTGCGTACGCGTACCGACGTAAATTTAACGGCCTTAATGCACTTGTCATCGGCTTCCCCGAGGGGGGGACCCCAGGCTAATATCGGAACTTTGCTAAACGCCCCTTTCAAAGTTCTCATATTTCCCCACTGGTGGGGGATTTTTTTTCGAGCAACGTCCCGAGTATTTTAGGGGGGAAGCCAAATTCAACAACCAACAAGACTTGAAGATGCAAATCATTTTACTTCTTGAACAGCTATCCAACACTCGACACAATAAACATTCTGATGAAAAATTCAACGTTTAATTTTTTTGTCCCGAATAGTCCACAAGCTTTTCTAAACCTCTCCCACTACAACTGTATAATTATGTATATAGGCAAATGATAATAAAGAACATACTATGATCATGGTTCATATCTGCTGCACGTCTCTAATGACAACGCACTTTACTTTACGAAAGATTAGACCTACACTTAGGGGCTCTTTTTTCTCTCCTCATCCCAGGCAGTGAATGAGGATGGGTTTTGTAAGAAATCTTTACTTAAATGAACAACTTGCATATCGGAGCTAGTCATGGGAAACCCGGTTCATCTCTTGCTTTTAATCTTGCTTTTTGTGATCAAAAGCAGATTTTGTGCATTTTGCTTTCAGTTTTTCTATATCACAATCATTGTTGCCAGAAACATGCAAACCTGCATTGCATTTGCATGCCTGGTTAATGTTGCAGCCTGCAACTGCGGCACCTTTACTGGCTGTACTGGAATCACATATAGAAGATACTGATTCCAATATCTTGACAGTATCAGATGGGTCAAAAGCAGACGTTGAGGCTGTGGTTTTCCTTTTGTCCACATTGCAGTCATTCGTGCAAGAAAGATGACAACGTTCACAGAATGAACAGGACTGTTCAGTGAAGGCTGCTTGCAGAAGACCTCCAAACTCATCTCTGGATTCAGAAGTCAAAGACGACTCTGGAAACTCAGCTGTGTGGGAGTGGCTCCTTGATTCACTGGACATTGTACAAACATCTCTTATTGTTCTCCCTACACACGCAGCAGAAGCTGTTACAGTAGAAGCTTGGTTATTAACCGGCCGTCGCCATATGGCGACCGCCGGTTTATAACATGGACAACGATCTTTTTTCTGCGTCAGTTGGCTTAACATACGAACAAAGCGCTGTAAAGCTTGTGGTACGGGTAGACAGGGCTCAAAAACGGCTGATTGGTTAACGGGACCACGATCCGGTTAATGCGCATGCTCCATACTTTGATTTTTCGACAGGATGTCGCAAGTTCAAAAGAAGCGAGAAGTTATATCGAACCTTTAAAATCCGTTTGCATCGTGCTCAGTTAAGATCAGTATTGCCGTAAACCTTCGCAGAACTATAGATTAATGATACAGAGCTCCCGTTAAGTTGCAATTTGTGTGAAATCGGGATTTTTTGGCATTGTTTTCAATGCCTTTGAGTAGTAAAGGGCGCCCATACGGCACTCGTTCTGGCTTCTGATTGGTCGAGTGACGTCATGACCGGAAGTGGGACGGGAAACCGCTGACTAGTTGGAAAATGGATCGTGGGCTCATGGAACCGGAAGTCACGTGTTTTGGAAAGGAAAACCGCTGACTAGTATGAAAATAGGATCGCGGGCTCATGGAACCGGAAGTCACGTGTTTTGGAAAGGAAAACCGCTGGCGAGTTGGAAAAAGGGATCGTGGGCTCATGGAACCGGAAGTCACGTGTTTTGGAAAGGAAAACCGCTGACTAGTATGAAAATAGGATCGTGGGCTCATGGAACCGGAAGTCACGTGTTTTGGAAAGGAAAACCGCTGACTAGTATGAAAATAGGATCGTGGGCTCATGGAACCGGAAGTCACGTGTTTTGGAAAGGAAAACCGCTGGCGAGTTGGAAAAAGGGATCGCGGGCTCATGGAACCGGAAGTCACGTGGTTTAGGATGAGAAACCGCTGGCGAGTGTGAAAAAACGATCGGGGGCACAAGGTGGGTTAAAACCGCTGAGAAACGCGGGCTCAAAGTCCAAAGTCCAATTTCTGGAACGGGGGTGGTCCTTGAGTCAAAGAAAAAGACGCCATGTTAGTAAAAATGTTTTAATGGCAGACATGTTTTCAACAAGTCATTCAATCCAGGCAGAATTACACAAGAGGAAGCACGATCTACAGGACGCCTTTAAATTTGTGGGCGGAGGACCCAAAAACTACGGATATAAAAGGGAAGCACGATCTAGGACGCCTTCGTCAATGGAGCGATATTTTTAATAATAATTCATTTTGATAATATGAGTGTTCCATTTCACGTAATCGATTGATGAGTTGCTATGTCACGTAATCGTTTGGTGAGTATTCCATTTTGATAATATGAGTATTCCTTTAATGAGTGTTCCATGATGAGTATTTCCTTTCATTTTTGATAATATGAGTATTCCATTTTGATATAATATGAGTGTTCCTTGTAATGATGAGTGTTCCATGATGAGTATTTCCTTTGAGTTCCTTTTGATAATATGAGTGTTCCTTGTAATGATGAGTGTTGCTATTTTAATATGAGGGTTCCTTTGACGTCGTCGACTGGCTATCAAATCATCCTAGGGGATGCGCATTAGGTTTTGACGAGGAGGATCACATTGTTGAGTTCATAAATATGAATGTTCCTATTCAACGAGGACTTCCTATGGATCCAGGACTCTCTTGTCGTAGACCAGTTTTAGAGACGACAGCAAATTCCCTCTGGTCAGTGGTTTCCCATTCCTATGACAACCCCTCGCCCAATCAGAAGCCAGCATTAGTGTCCACAAAGCCAAGAAAAGGAAAATTGGAGTTCAAGCCAGCAAGCAGTCAAGCAAGCAAGCAACAGTCACATATGGAGGGTTCCATTGCAGAGACGTCTCAGGTTTTTGCCGCGCAAGCAAACAAGCATCAGAGTCACATATGGTCTGTCAA
>OZ024888.1:39213738-39268738 GCA_964017195.1 Siderastrea radians
ATGAGCCCACAATCCTATTTTCATACTGCTCAGCGGTTTTCCCTTCCAAAACACGTGACTTCCGGTTCCATGAGCCCACGATCCCTTTTTCCAACTCGCCAGCGGTTTTCCTTTCCAAAACACGTGACTTCCGGTTCCATGAGCCCACAATCCTATTTTCATACTGCTCAGCGGTTTTCCTTTCCAAAACACGTGACTTCCGGTTCCATGAGCCCACGATCCATTTTTCCAATTAGTCAGCGGTTTCCCATCCCACTTCCGGTCATGACGTCACTCGACCAATCAGAAGCCAGAACGAGTGCCGTATGGGCGCCCTTTACTACTCCTTTGGATGGAGGACCGAGAAGAGGGAAGCGCTATAGCGCCCGTCGAAGGCTTCTTTCTCCCGCCAGCTTCCGTAAAAGCTCAGAAAATCGCGAAAGGAAAAAGCAGAAATGGAACCAGCAGCATAGCAGAATATATATGATATCTATGAAGAAAGCTATTCATGAGACATGGAAACGACTGAAGGGATAATGTCTGTATTCGACCGACACAGCGAGAAAATGGGTTGGAAGGCCTGCACGACTTCTACTTCACGTATTTGTACGCCGCGCCTTATCTTGGGCTTTTGACCAATTTTGCTTTTTGTGTTTTTGTGGCAGGTTCAGTTTGGAGGATTTTTTTTTGAAATGTTGACTGAATTGAGCCGTTACAACTTAGGCGTCGCATTCTCGAGGTCATATCGAGGTCATATCTGGTGGATTCTTGCGGCTTTCGCCGTTTGTTATTCTCAGTTGGTTTGACTTCTGATCGTTTGTTGAGCAACTTAATGTGGTTTTTATGCCGCTCTTGGCATGATAGGTACGTTGAATTTGGCTCGTTTAGGATATTTATAGGTTTTTCCGCCTCTCATGTTTGGATTTGCGACAATAAAGGATCTGAAATATTCACTGCAGCGTGACGAGTTTCTCTGCTGATGTTTGTAACGCCCGGCCCGGCTTATTGTTTCGAATTCTGTTGCAGGATTTTGTCATCATAATCAGGGGCACCCAACGAAAAAATTTAAGCAAAATACTTGAAATATCATTTCCTGCTTTCTAAGATTGTTTCAGAGGTTTAAAGTCCAACGTGATGTTTCGCCAAAGAAATCTCTAGCTTTCACTGCAATTAAATCCGAAAATCTCCGGTGATTTATAATTTGTGTTTCGCATCACGGAGTGTGATCTATAGACCCTTTTCGTCGAGAAATTTAAGTTGTAGCTTCCTTGGAGCTATAGAACGCGAGCAAATATTTAAATGGAGGATGTAAACAGCGGAACACCGCGTGGGCCGTGGGTAATCTTGTGGCGTCAATGTGACAGTTCTGTTGTTTTTTTGAAAGATAACAGCTGGTGTTCACGCGTGCGCATTATCGGGATAGTGTCCCTTTAAAAGATATTACGTAAAAGTGTCACAGAATTACAACTGAGCATGCGTGTTGCTTTTTCGCCCTTGAAAAGCTCAATATGGCGGACGGGCTGCAGTTGTTTTAGCACGGGGACCGCAATATTATTTCACTTTCAACGGCCGATCGAAGTTACGTTAGATAGTTTTTTTAATCGGAAATGCTGTTTAAATCGATCATTGACTTCAGTGGCTTTCAAAGAAGCCATTTTGGCCGCCGTACACTGGAGAAACTGAATATACTTATAGGCAGTCCAATCTTGGATCAGGCTGCATCTTCTGATGGCGTTTAGGATTGATCTCGTTGTTTGATTAAAATTTTATCTTCCGTAAATATTTTTTCGTGGACAAGGCATGCAGAAGGGGAGTGATCTCATGGTTGCAGGTCAGTAATTTATTGATGTACTATTTCATAACTGATCATCATGCACTCAGTGGTTGTTATGTAGCCCTTTGCTGGTCATGTTTTTGCACATTTAATACACAAGTTTGTTGACGTGGACTGCTGCTCTTTTACAAACTGACAAGTGCTTTAATAGCCGGAAGAGAGTGTTACCTGATGTTCAAATAATGCTATAACAGTCATCAAAAGTGCCCTTTTTCGAGATCACTTAAAAGCCTGTTGTGGTTGGTATTTTTGATACTTTAAGTCCACACTATGACTCGTATGATGCATTTTTTTTAACTGACAAATGCTGCTTTATGTTGTGTGTCGAATTCTGAAGAAAGCAACTCAAATAATTATTTTTGAATTTTGTTAATTGCAATTGCTCAGTCTTTCTTAGAACAGCAACACTGAACATATTTATTTGCTTTATTCATTGGTTAACATATTTAATCAACACACTTGTTGATCAATACACGATGACAATTTCTGCTTTTTGTTAAGTTTTGCTTGTGCTCATTGATTTGTTTATTGTTAGCTTTACCCATATATGTTGTTCCCATGAAGATCCACACCACATCTTGGTCAGCATTTTACTTGTTTTGCAATTTATTTGTATACTTGAACCAGTATGCCACACCACAATTTTTAAAGTAAAACCATTGCTAATGGTGGATAAAATGTGTATGGTACAAGTGGTTTTTGCATTTAGGGGGTATTCTAGTAATAGGAAACAACTGCATGAGTTAATTTTTGGGGAAAAAAACCTTTTGCAAATAGCCAAAATAGAGTGTTGAATGATGTTTACAGGGGAACTCCACTAATACGATCACTGATCAATGGGTCATATTAAATAATTAATGAAAAAAATGGTTGTTGCTTTCAAGAAGTATTTCAGTCAGAAAAATAACTGGATCAGTTAATTTCTGGGCTAAAAGAAGTGTCATAAGATGATCGCATGTAACAAAGGGGTTGGTAAGACAGGGTTTTACTTGTACATTGTACTTTTCAGACCTGCGAGACCAAACAAGGTCATGTGGGTGAAAGAGATTCAATCTATTTGCAGAATGTTTTTAAAATGTTATGTTAAATTTGTTGAGTGCCAGCATTATGATACATTTTTTGCCAATAAGTTTTTAATCAATTATACATGAAGTAAAATTTATGTTTTACATTTTTTTCTCCAGGTTGTCACAGCTTTCGACTGCAGTGATATGTTCTTATCCAGCCTGTTAAGTTCTTGGCAGAAAGCAGAGAATAGCAGCAACAAAAGTCACTAGTGTTCAATTCAAATATTAATTATTCTAATTATTGATTTTTCAAATGTCAGTTTACCCTACACTCTTTGGCTGTACAACATTCTTGATACTGAAACAGTCCAGTGGAGTGTACTGATGTTTGACGTCTGATCTCTATGAGAGGTCTGTCTTGAGGCAAACTACATGTTTATTGTTCCTGATGAAAGGTGAAGTGAAAAAGCATGTATATAAAGATTTGAGAAATAAAACCCAGCATCTTTGTGCCTTTTTTCCATCTTGCAACTCATCTTACATTAATTTTGTAGCCAACCTTCTGTTTAGAAGGAAGTTAGAAGCAGTTGTGTGAGAGGGGCATCAATGATGATTATGACCCTTCATTTTAGTCTTTGCCCTATCTGCACTTTTCAGATACTACAGGTACTTGTCTGGAGCATTGAACATCGATTGATGCAGCATTTGATCCTAAGTAGTGAACTCAATTCTGGAGCCACTTCCTCAGTGTTTTGTCCTTCTATATCATTGTTTTTTTTAAATTCAAAGTTAAATTCTGTGTGGTATCATTTAGATATTATTTTGGTAAATATACTGCTCAACAATTTCCTTTAGCAATACAGTCAAGTTCTTTCATTTATTACTCTTGACTAAGATTAACCAAAAATTGCTGAATTTTGATTCATCTGACAACTGTCAGCCTCCTTCTGAAAAAAACAAAAGGTATTGCACCTGTCTGCTGTTGGAATATAAATGAAGGGTTCACAAGCTAAAGAAGGTGGCTGCATAAACAATGAGTACTCTTGTATTGGCAAGGAGATGCACTTTGCTTTGCTATTGTAATTTTGTAGTTTCCAGTGTGTTTTAAATGAAGTTATGCTGCACTGACAATTTTGTTGCTAAGAGGGGTATACCTTGTGTTTGAAAGGTACTATTTTGTCCTGTTCCAGATTGTTAATATCATAGCATTTTCCATGATCTTTCCACCTTTTTTTTTCATTGTTGAAATACATTTAGGTGTTAGGTGTTTTCGTTTGTATTGCTCGTGTATTCGGTAGCTCAGTTTGACAGAGTTTTTTTGTTCACCCTCCATCACAGTTCCCATAACTGCAAAATAGCAAAACATTTCACCATCATTTCAGTGACAAAAACAGACGTTTTTGTTTGGTTGATTTCAGATGCAGTGATTTAAGATAGGATAGTTCCAACATAGCATTCTGTGCAAAAATATTCATTAGAAAACTAATCACTTGAAAATATTCAATGGGAAACGATTTCAAGCTCTATTCACCTGAAAAGCCAATGAACTTTAATATGTGGAGGTCGTTTGTTTCCTGTGCGAGGTACTGTCCAAGGGTTTACATTAAACAGTGCACAATTTAAGTTCACTTCGCTTTTCTTCAGCCGTTTCACTCCCAGAGTTACAACCTCGAGGTAGATGTGACCATTGAAATAGAAGCTGGTTTGATCTGTTTTTTTTTTTCAGTACATGTATTTGGAAAATGAATATTAGTAGTGTATAGAGAGTCAGACAAATACCACCTGATTCTCAGAGGTTTATTTTCTAATTTTAACCCCCCCCCCCCCCCCACATATTAAAAAATTTTTATTTACTCACATATTTATTAAGTGGGAGTTTTAAAAAGAGAAAATAAACGGCTGAGAGTCAGGTAGTATTTGTCTGACTCTCTATATACTACTTATTAACCGAAATAAACCACCCATCATTAAAAAAGAAGAAAAACGTGTGATAATTTACAAACATTTGAAGAAATATGCGTATTGAATATTACACAATGGCAAGTTGTCGTCTTAGTCTCTTCACTATAAATCTGTTTATTTGGTCTGCTTTTGGACTATTGAGCTGTTATGTTTTTGGTCCAACATTTATTACTAACTTTTGCACAGTTTTAGTATTTATTGAAGCAAACACTCATCTGATGCTTCAATATCTCTTTTATGCAGGATTGTTTATATTATCTGTGACAGTAATAACGAAAATTGCATTGGGATCAGAGCTTAACATTCGATCACCAATCAAAATAAAATGAAACATTTTAAAAACTTTTTTTAATTATAGAATCACACACACAAAAAATTTTTTTTTTAATTAAAGAATTACATATCTTTGTTATACCCAAGTTGCAATGTCTGTACTTAACATAAACATTGAAGAACTTTTGAAAGAACTTGATCCAGCAACGTTACAAGCTTTAGAGCAATTACTTGCAGAGGACGCTCCTGCTGTTCGAAAAACTATTCAGAACATATTGGATGAACCTATTTCTGAGAAAGTGGAGAAGAGTTTAAATAAACCTTTAATTCCTAAAACCTTTCAACCGACTGCTCCTTCTCGTAAAAGAAGGGGCAGAAAAACACAAGAAATTTTGAGGAAGTTTGATCCAATTTCTCGAGAAACCATCCGAAATGTTACAAACTATCAGAATGAGATTATTGATTTATATGATAATACCGAATACGAGGGAGAAGAAGTAAGAGGGCGCCGTTTCATTCGATGGCGTTTTATTCGAGATCTTGAAAGAGATCTTACATCTGATTTCATGACAAAAATACGAGAGAAAGTTAACACATCTTTCTACGTTAGACACATCTTTTCATATCAACTACGCAACATTGAAGACGGTTCGTTAATGGTGATGTACACTAACAAAGGCTCGCCATGGTTTGAACATTTTTCTGATGCGGAGAAATGGTTGAGTGAGCGGGAGAAGGTACGCCAGGACCCTGACAACATAAATAGAGCGGACACAAAATGGGTGTTTGAAGACGACTTTAATGTTGATGTAAAGGTGGTGCTTAATCGTCAACCGCTTTTAGGTACAGGATCGTTACCAGATTGGTTGCGTAACCTTGCGCATAATCGTTATATGCTGACTTTAGACACTTACAAGGATAATTTATGTCTTTGGCGATGTATTGCGGTACACCGAGGTTCAAGACCAGATCGAAGTACAACGGCAGCACGGGAGCTTGCAAAGAGTTTTTTCAATCTCATAGCTATCCCCAAAGATTGCCGAAAAACATCTTTAGATGAACTTGATGAGGTTGAAAAACATCTTAATAAAAAACAAATTTTCACAAATTGGTTGGGAATCTGTGTATATGAGCCTGAACGTATGGAGGATGGTGAAGTGGTATGGCACCTTAGAAGGAAACCACCAGCCAAATTAACAAATATTTTGACAATTGGAATTTACGAAGGGCATGCTTTCGTTATAAAAGACATTACGAAGCTTGCAAAAACTTATGCATGTGTTCATTGCCGTTCAAGATTTACTAAAGCTTGCAACCTTCAACGGCATATCCAAACATGTTCACAAGGTAAAACGGTTATTGATTGTCCGGCAGAAAGAGTTGAATTACCACAAACAGCTTTTGAGAAAGCTTTTTATCCAAAACATTCATCTTCTCTGGAATCTCTTCGTTGGCTTGAACAAGAAGCAGTACTTCGTAAAATTCACATTCACCACGCTGCTTGCGGGCATGGAGGTGAAAGATGGGTTGAGCGTGCGCCTGTAGACGGTTACAACCATGAAACGAAGACTGTTTTTCAATATCACGGGTGTCACTGGCATGGATGCCGAAAATGTTTCCCTTATGATCGAAATAGAATTATTACTCATCATGACCAAACACGAGAAGATAGATTTAAAGCAACTGTTGAACGTACACAAACTCTTCGAGCTGCTGGCTATCATGTAATCTAGGTATGGTCTTGTGAAGTAGGAGAAATAAAGATTGAGTTGCCAAAGACTCGAATACAAAGTTATCCACACGCGATATTGTTTGACGGAGCATACGGAGATAAAAATCAGAGAAAGGAACCTACAGGCATGTTAACTATCGAAAACACACACGTTCCAATTTCTGTTAGCATAGGTGACACTTTAGAAAGAGAACCTACCCACATCTGTGAAAGAGATCCTGTGGATTTGGTTCATAAGTTTATGGAAGAACTAGAGAGACGTGGGGAAAACATTCGGGACCAAGTAAGAGCAGCGTTCATACCTGACGATATGAATATGCTTACAAAAGCACAGCGCACCAAAATTGAAGAATGGTGTAATCAGGTGCCAGTTCTTGGTTTCAACTCTGGGCGATATGATTTGAATCTTATCAGAGAACATTTCGCGGAACGTTTATCTGATACAACTGGTAAAGTAAGAGTTGCAAAAAATGGAAACAAAATTATGTTCATTTTGACTAAAAACTTTCGCTTTCTCGACATCATAAACTACTTAGGTCCGGGTACAAGTTATGAGAAATGGGTGAAAGCCTACGAATGCGAAACTGTAAAATCGTGGTTTCCGTATGAATGGTTTGACACTCCTGAAAAACTTGATTTTCGCGGACTTCCGAAATATGAGGATTGGTATTCGAAGCTGAAGGGTGGTTATGTTCTCACACGGGATGAATGGGATGGGTGCCAGCGTCTGTTCAAAGAAAAGGGGATGTGTACCTTCGCAGATTGGTTGCGTTACTACAGTAACCTCGATGTAGCTCCTGGCCTCGAGGCACTGGAAAAGATGCGTGCTTTCTACACTGATAAAGGAATCGATATTTTGAAAGATGCTGTGAGTATCCCAGGGGTTAGTTTACATTACTTACTCCGCGGATGTGTTGAGAGGGGCGCGGATCTTTACAGCCCGTGCAAAGAAGCGTATGAGGTGTTGAAAGAAGCTGTTGTCGGAGGACCGAGCCTTGTTTTCACAAGATACCATGAAGTTGGAGTCACGAAGATAAGGTCTCATCGAATAGCGGAACCCCGTTTTTGCAAAAATATCGTGGGTTACGACGCCAGTGCTTTGTACTTATCAACCATGCTTAGAGACATGCCTTGTGGAAAGGGAAGGGTCGTGCATTACAATAAAGAAGCCGCCGCTCCCATACTAACACAAAGACTCAAAGAAGAAAAATGGTTCGGATTTGCAGAAGTTGATATAGAGATCCCTGAGCACTTACACCCAAAGTTTGAGGAAATGTGCCCGTTCTTCTACAACAAAGAGGTCCCTGTTGAAGCTGTGCCGCAGCATATGCTTAATTACCTAAAACACACGAAGCGGAACCGCGGAGACGGAAAGAAGTTAGTGGGAGCATTGTCTGCAAAGAAGATATTATTATACGCTCCTTTACTTAGATGGTATCTTGAGCATGGAGCAGTGATCACAAATGTTTATCGAACGATTGACTATCAACCAACAAAAATATTCACTTGGTTCGTGGAGCAAGTTACTGAAGCTCGTAGAACTGGAGATAAAGAAAAAAGCAAGGCGCTGCTGGCCGAGGTATTCAAACTGTTAGGAAATAGTGGGTACGGGAAGCTCATCGAAGCCTTGGAGCGGCAAACAAACACCATTTACACCAAAGACGAGAAGGTAGTCGACAGAGCCTTGCGAAGCGCATATTTCAGTGATCTTGACGAGATCGGGCAGGCGTATGAGCTGGAAAGCCGAAAGCCTCGGATCACAATCAGAAGACCATTTCAGGTAGGAATAGCTGTATATCAACTGGCTAAACTTCGAATGCTTGAATTCTATTATGACTTTCTTGACAGATATTTTGCTAGAAGAGATTTCGAATTGATTCAGATGGACACAGACAGCAATTACATGGCAATCAGCGCAGAAAAGTTGGGAGACATCGTCAAACCAGAGCTGCAAACAGAATTTGAGGCAAAAAAGCAAGAGTGGTTAGCTTGGGACAAGTGGAGCAGTCGGACTCCTGGGCTCTTTAAACTCGAGTGTGAAGGCAGCAGAATGATTGCACTCTGCTCAAAATGTTATTTCGTCGACGAATTTGAGGGCGAAAAAAAGAAGTTCAGCACAAAAGGGGTGTCGAAGAAGCAAAACGAGATCAAGAAAGCTTTGGAAGGCAGCAAGGACATAGCAACTAATAGAGGTTTCAGGATGCGGGACGGGCAGATGGTCACTTACGAACAGCAGAAGCTGGGATTGAGCGCTTACTACGACAAACGCTGGGTATTGGAAGACGGCATTCACACAGAACCGATCGAGTTTCATTGTTAGATTGCTGGTGGTAGTTGTGTATCTGGAGGGACAACCAAAAGCTCTTCGCGGACAAACCAGCGTTTTGGTCCGTCAAACAAATAATAGATAACCGGCGCGTCTGGTTTTATCATAATCTTTTCAATCTCGTAAACATTCAAAGACCAGATTGGGTCGGTTGCTCTTCGCCGGCCACCTTCAAGTTCACCAGGTTGATAGAGATAGCGAACACTTAAACCGGAGCGGAGTTTTTTTTCGTTCACACCAATGGGTCTCAAATAAGGTGTCGAGGATTTGGATGGAACAGTTTTCTCTTTGATGGCCTCAACAGGTTTCTGACCGGTCAGTCGAGTGACTTCTTTATTCAAAACTGAAATAACAGCGGGCAGTCGGGCCACCCATTCAGTCGATCTTTTGTCTTCTGGGAGGCGCATTTCAACCCCATATTGGTGTCCAAACAGTCGTTCAGCCAGTGTGCGGTTGAATCTTTCAACGATAGCTTGATCACGGTGAATATCCACACGACCACGTCTAACCTCAACATTATGTTTCGAAAGCAGTTGATTCACAGCGCCCATAAACTCACGACCAGGATCGACCTGAAGCAGTTTCGGCCATTTCAAAGGACCACGACTATAAATCCGTTCCAGAGCAGCTGCGACTTCTTTAGCCTCTTTTGTGGTCAACGGTTCGGCCTCTTTGTATCGAGAGGCCACATCTATAACTGTGAGAGCATATTTAAAAGTTTTACGGGAGCGTAGTGGGCGATCGTGTGGGAGATACAGAAGATCGGCTTGGTGAACTTTGTTTGGAACAGGAACATCAAATTTCAGTCTTGGAATGTAACGTGGAGCTGGTAAATAAACCTGCCAAAGAGCTTGCTTCATCAACCAGTTTTGAGCCACATCTTCCGAGACTTTCGCTGCCTTGGGTAATTTTTTAATCGCTGCAAACCCTTTCCAATACCCTTGCGGGCTGTAATAAATTTTTGACAACTTATTGAAAATACGCAGCTCATTGTATACCATACACAATAAGAAAATGGACGACCCGTTTGGTTGTTTGCAAGGTGTGAAAATTTCGTCGAAAATGATTCAAGAAATGTTGCAAAAAAGAAAGGAAATAACCCTGTTATCAAAAAAGATTAATCGTTGTCCTTCATGCGAGGAGCAAATAGTTTATGTGGTGAATAAGTTCTGTCGTGAATGTCCAAAATGTTGTAGAGTGTTTGAATGTGATGATGAACAGTTTCAAGAAGAAAATCGGGGAAGAAGTTCCACTGCAACTAATTTTCATTTAAAAAATGTTTTTCGGAAATGGAACATTGACAAAATATTTTCTTCCAGCGAGGTCGCTTTTTTAAGTAACGTTATTGCTCAATTTCAGGAGATGTCCGGCAAATCAGTGAACTACCCCTGTTTTCTGCACAATTATTTTGAAATGGTACCTTCTGAATGCTGGCCCAACAAAAAAGAAATTATGGAATCTATTTCTCATCACCTTCCTAAAACCTTTGCAAGCAGGCAGCGCGCAAAACAGGAGTTTGAAAAGTGGTGGTGGTCAAATAATTAAGGTTCTTCATAAACATTTTCATATTTGCCAGTTTTCGGATTTTTCACCAAACGCATGACAGTACCTTTTTTTGGATGAGTCCAAAATTTCTTGCTTGTGACACCAGTTGGTCCCGTGAAAGCATTTTTCGCAATATCACCTTTCCAATACCGATCGAATACAGGTTTTGTGGAAGGAATCATTTTTTTTGTCAAAGTTTCAGCAAATTTTACTACTTCCAACGGTTTATCCAAAACACCAGTCCCTTTTTGTTGTTTCAAACCCAACCCTAACTTTTGTTTAGCATTGATTGCATTTCTTGCAGCCGCATGACCCTACTGCCTCTGTTTGTAAGGAACTGCGTCAAGAGACTTCACCATTTTTTTATCCGCTTTGTGTTTGCATTTTTTGAGATTTTCACCGTCTTTTTTTTCACGGTTGGAACAAACATCATAATCAACATCATGTTGCATAGCAATCGCATCTGTTGCACCTGTTGGTGGTTGATATGTTTCCAGAATTTCACCCGTTTCTGGATCGTATTTCACCTGCTTTTCAAGAGGATTGTATGGCCCTGTAAAATTATGCCCTGGCAATGTCCAACCTTTTTTTGGTTTCGGAAATTTTCCAATTGCTGCATGTATATCAAACCCAGCCCCATCTAAATCGGGTCTGTCCGTTTTGTAACGTTGGTTTGGTCGAGCTTTAGTTGAAAGTTGATCTAACATTTCAGTTCCAACTTTTTGAATGACTGGGCGGGCTTTGTCTAGAGTGTAATTTATTGCTTTCTTTTGCAGTTTGGGGTCTCTCATAGCTTCAGAAGCGTAATATCGTCCAGCTTCAACACTTTTTTTCGCAAGATATGGGATTCCTTTTGTAATTGCAAGATCACCAACTGCCATAGCAACATCGCCGAATATTCCACTGCCCTCCGCAAGGGAGGGCTCACCTAGTTTCCCGGCATAAAACGTGTTTTTGTTATTCCGCAACTAGCGCATTTTACCTTTAAGAGTTTTCGATTGTTCTTTGTGATTACAACTTTTTCACTTCCCTGCACATTGGGCGTGTGCCGCTTTTCTTTCACACAGTACACTTCCATTGTATATTCTTATGAAAAATAATTTTTCACTATTTCCTCGTTTTGAAGTAAATCGTTGGAGAACATTTTTAAAATATCGGCAAAACTTGTTCCTTTGTTTCTTTCGTTTAAAAAGAGAAGGTAGTAGTAACCACATCTCACACTTTGTTCCCATTGAATTTGGTTATCATTTCTGAAAAAATGTGTCATCCCATGCATTGACATTTCTTTTTCCCATTCCAAAGGTGGTGGAAAACCAAATGAATCGAAATACTCGTAAGTACCTTTGTCTTTGGCAGGCCAACAACATACCCAGTGAGTTCCCAAACTTCCAAAATCATCCAAGTTGATAATACATGGGGAATGGAATAAGGGTTTTGTTTCGTTTCTGCTGAAAATACCTTTGATGGGGATTCGTAAAAAGTTGCACCATTTTCTCAAGTCAATGTTGGATAGAGGTTTATCTTCAAATTTCAGTTTTTTTTTAAATGATAATAATCATAAGTTCCGAAAAAAGGTGGAGGTTGAATTTGCATTCCTTTACCTTTAGATGGTGTTCGTCGTTGTCGTGGTGGTTGAGTTTGCATACCTTTTCCGATTATTTTTCGGACTAAATCAAGAGCCAAAGGTACTCCGATAGACGCCAACATACCAAGGAAGCCGCTGTATTGTGCGCCGCCTCCTTTTACTAAACCTTGCCCAACAAGATATTGTTCTGCCGCCTTTTTCTGAGTAGGAGTCATTTTCTGGACAAGCTTATAAAGCTCAATTTCCTTCGGCCCAAAACCCTTTCCGAATATTTTTTTTAGCACCTTTTCAGCGCCAAATCTCAAACCTGCACTTGCTAATGCCCCAAGGGCTGGCTTTATCAAAGGTCGTGCCAAACCTAGCATAGCAGAAAATAAACTTCCACCACGCTGCGCAGTATTTTGAATCTGGGTCTGGCTTAATTTTATTTCCATTCCTTTTCGTTCCGCTGAGGTTTTCTTCAGTCGCGAGATTTGAGTAGCAGTGAGAAGAAGTTCGTCACCGCGCCCAATTTGGCCTGGTTTAACTCTCAGAGTGACAGCTGTCTTCGAAACATAAGCTTTTTGAAGTTTCTTTTTCTGACCATCAGTCAGTGCGATTTTATATGGAAGATAAGTTGTGCTCATTGTGCGTGTATATATTTATTCAGAATTTTTTTAATTTTTCATTTGTCTAGACGGCGACAAGCTCATTGCCAATTTGCTTCAGCACGAATTCTTTTTCATTCAAAACCAAGGCGAAGATCACATAATCTTGAGCGTTAGCGGCTTCATTTAGTCTGTAATGAAATTCGAGCTTTTTCGAGTCACCTGTCACACTTTCTTTGGTGTTTCGTAGGTTAAAGTAGATAATTGGGTACAACTTCTCAAAATTAGCAAGCTGTAGCTGAACGCCGGTGTTATAGTCGTTCTTTCTGTATCTGAAATCGATCAAATCATTCAAAATTCTTATTTTAAAATCATGGTCGTAATCAAGCTCAGGGTAAAATTTTGTGCCGTACTGAAGGCGGCAAGTGTCCAATCTTGCTGAGTCATCACCATCGATATCAAATGTGTCAAAGATATACGGGTTTTGTGTGTAAGCGTTTTGTTTCCGAGTTTGTTGAAAAAATACAAAAACATGTTTGGGATCTTTTACCCCAGGTGTAATCAACCACGTACCATTCGCATCCCTTCGAGAGTCGCTGCTATGCAAATTTTCATTCAGGTATTTCCATTGGGTTGGTTTCAAGAAATTTTCATTGGCCAGGGTCTGACCTTTACCAGTTAAATGTAATTGTGGGACCCACAACTCAAATTTACGGACAACAATTCTTCGAGCTGTTCCATCGTTTTGGAAAATCATTTCTTGGTCGTTTTGCAGTTCAATTTCAAACTCAAGTTGTAACGGCGGCAGTAGCTTGTCGGAAAGACCTTCGAAGAAGGAGTATCTGTTCAAAGGGATAATCGTCTTAACCATCTCACCTTCATGTGATAGAAGCGCCCTTGCCCGCATTCCGACATTCGTCGCATTGCTATCAGTCGCTGTGGTAGCGTCAGAGTCAAGATACCAAAACTGGTTTTTTGCCACGCTTCTCGAAAAATCGTCTGAAAAATCAAGCAGATTTTTGATGAAAATACCTTTGTGGATATTGTCTGCCTCGTACAGTTTTTTCCCCGCTGAACTTAGTTTCAAACTTTTGATCAATGAGAAAGAACCGTTGATCGGAGCTGATTCAGTGTCAGCACCAATGTTGGCTCCGTTTGCTTTAGCTTCAAACTTAAAATCGACGCGGAAATAAGCGTTGTACCAGTCATAAAAATTGTCCCGGTCTCTTACAGCAAATTTGTGGCCCCTCTTTGTTTGAAATTGGTTATTCCCAGGAAAGGAAAGCGGGGTGTCTAAATTAATTTGAACGTATGTAGTATTCTCGAGGTATGGTTGACTTCTGAACATGTTAGCAAGAGCTTATATTAATAGAAAAAATTTCTTTTTTTAAATTTCGTTTGCCAAAATTCGATTTAATTTCACAAGGGCGTCTGATTTTTTTGGGCGTTTGTTTTTGCAAAATATTTGTAAGTTTCTTTTTTGCATCCTGAGACAACGGTTTTTGTTTTTTTCGCTCTTGCAGTATTTTTCGTATTTGTTTCGAACCTTTTTCAACAGCAAGTTCACCAACTCTCTGACCCGCTTTTTCAGCGATTGTTTTTGTGGTTTTTTCGGCAGTTTTCTTTGCCACGTTCTTTACATTGTCTTTGAATACTTTACCGATGGTCATGAAGGTGTCACGGATCACACCCGACCCTTTGTGTTTATATCGATAACTTCCGGTGTTTTCATCAAAGTATCTTGCCCACTCGCTCGGATGATTCATGATTGTATATTTATACCAACAAAAACCTTACTCTTTTTCAATCATTAAGCTAATTGCAACGTCTGTCCCGTTGAGATCCAGGATATTGTTTCTTCCATCTGTCACCCAAACCCTTATTTCATTAATAGAACTTTTATTCACAGGTTGCCACTTAAGCCGACGCGGCTCTTTTCGAAATGGATAGCTAACCCGAAGATCTGATGTTGAGAAACTGTATAACACATCGCTTGAACCGTCGTTTGTTCGGCGTGTGATAAGGTCACAGTGCAAATATACCCAATCAACACCTCTTGTGATATTTGGAACGTTCCTTCCGACAACATCTCCACTCAAGACTATTTTACCATAACCAAGCAATTCATTAAAATTTCCTTGAGACATGTCAAGCTCATAATAGTTATGTATCAAAGTCACAACCCTATATATTGACATATCGAAATATATTGTGAAAATGTAATCACTGTCTTTGTTTGTTGGATCTACTTTACCGGTGTGTTGCTGAATAAATGTGTTAATTCTTTTGTAATCATACATTCCATTCGGGAAAGTTAAGGTCTTCCACGCTTGTTCTGTTTTTTTCTTCCAGCGAATTTTGTTATTATCATAACGAGAATCGATGTTGTTCCATGAGTAACTCATTGTGATAAGCGTGTCTAAAGCGGCTTTATAGTTTCCTGAACCCAATTCGATTGGAGGATGAAACTTCACTGTAAAATCGTGTGAAACATTCCGTTCTCCACCTCTTTCTAGTTTTGCGAGGCTCGAGTCAAGCAGAATATCAAAGCTCATTATTATTTTATATAATTAGTAATAATTTTTTTCTTTTCCTTTTTATTGATTGTGCCGAGTTCAACTAGTGAATCAAGCAGATAAAATACCTGATTTTTAAGTTTTATTGAGCTGTTTTCTGCTTTCATCGATCCTAAGCTCAAATGAAGTTGGTTGATCAATTTTTCAGTTTTATCAGTGATGCCACTTCCTTCGGTTTCCCCCAAATCCTGTTCAGATAAGTCATCTTCACTGTCGGAAGGCTCAAGAGGAGTTTTGGTGATTTCTCTTTTTTCCGGTTTTTCAGGTGGTTTCAATGTCGCCTTTTTTTCTTGTGATTGTGTTAATAAAGGTTGTTTCCTTTTAAGTAACTTTTCTGCATGTTCTTGATGTGCCTTAATTGTTTCGAGTTTAAATGCCTCAGCTTCTAGTTCTTTCACATTATATCCATAGTATTTAGACTCTTTACTTTTTACTTTGTATTTTGGATCACTTCCATGTTTAGCAAGAATACTTTTAACATTTCTCAGCCGTTTTGATGTTTCTTCCTTTGATTCATCTTTGGAAGATCCCGGCATAACAGTTTCTTCCATCAAAGATGAGGGTGGTAATGGATAATCATATTCTCGATATGGGGGTGGTTGTGATGTTGGTACTATAGGTGTTGTGGGTGTTGTGGGTGTTGTTGGTGGTGATGGTGCTGGAGTTGGTGCATCCGGTCTGAATTCATCACCAAACGGGTTGATTTCGTCAAATTCATCCATTGTGTAATCGGGACCTTCTTCTTCTTCTTCTTCTTCTTCTACATTGTCCCTGCTTTTTTCATCAAGCCTTTTTGTGATTGGTTTAAAAAGTTCTTCTCCTGAAAGCTGACCAAACTCTTTGTTTATTTTATCCATTCTAAATTTTTGGTGAATTTCTTCTGTTTGTTTATCCAACACCGTTTTTTCTTCAGCCAATTGTTGCCATTTTTTTACTGACATATTTCCAGCGTGAATATATAGAAGCGAAAAAAAATATGAAGTTCACATATTTATCATTTCCCTCAGTTTCTTCCAAGAGTGCCTACAAACAAGGTCATCCTTGTTTGCCAGATGATTTTTTCCGGATGCTAATTTGTGGACCAAGTAATTCTGGCAAAACAAACTTATTACTGAATATGATTTATAACTTATTGATGTTTGATAAAATCTACCTCTTCTCAAAAAACCTGCACCAGTACCAATACCAGGGTTTTTTGAAGGATTTTGCTGAAAGAATCAACCCCAAGGTTGGTTATGAGGTTATTGAGGCTTATGATGATGAAATCATTCCACTCGAAGAGCTTCCGGTGGACAACCAAAAAATTGTTGTTTTTGATGATCTTCTTTGTGAAAAAAACCAAAACAGCATCATAAATTATTTTATCAATGGGCGACACAAAAACTGCTGCGTATTTTATCTCTCTCAAACTTTTTACAAGGTGCCAAAAGACATCCGTGTTAAGTGCAGCCATCTTTGTATTTTCAGATTAGATCCAAAAGAAAACAAACGAATTGCAAACGAAATAGGTGTGGATCATAACACTTTAGATCGCGCCACCGATGAAAAATATTCGTTCCTTTACTATGACAAACCCAAAAAATCAATAAAAAAAATTTTGATGAAGATATATAATGGGGTATATTAACAGTCAAATAGGTGGAACTAGCCAAACGGTGAGTGAAAATGTAAAAGAGGGTCCTCCTGGCCCAGGGGGTCCTCCTGGCCCTGAGGGTCCTCCTGGGCCGAAGGGTGACAAAGGCCCAGCAGGACCACAAGGTCCTTATGGACCGAGGGGTGAAAAAGGTCCCACGGGACCACAAGGTCAGAAGGGGGCACAAGGACCACAGGGTTTAAAAGGCGACAAAGGTGATAAAGGTGATAAAGGTGATAAAGGTGAAAAAGGTGATTTTGGACCTCAGGGTAGTGCCAACGGTTCTGCTGATATTGACATGCAAAATAAGTACGATATTTTGCGATTAAAAAGCAACCCTTATCCTGTCTACGGTGATCTGACAAAGGTAATAAACTATCAGGACACGAGAAATATCTTTCTTTCAAAAAAGGAAGGCGGAAAAATGGAAGCAAGCATTGATATGAACAATAATACAATCTACAACATAAAAGACCCAGTACAGGCAGATCAAGCCACAAACAAAAAGTATGTCGATAATCAGCTTGTGAAAAAATTGGATAAAAACGTTGATATTGATATGCAAAATAATTTAATCACCAATCTTGATCTTCCATCAAACCCAAGAGACGCCACATGTGTTCAGTTTGTTGATTTTAGAATTGATGACCTGACACAAAAAAAATTTCTCAAACTTGATGGCACTAACAATATGACTGGAAACTTGAATTTAAACAACAATAAAATTATTAACTTACAAACCGATAACAAAGATTCGAAATCCGCAGTTAATGTTGATTTTATGCAAAATGAAATAACATCTATGAGAGATCTTGTCAGTCAAAAAATTCATGAATCCCATATCACTAACTCGGGACAAAAAAGGGACGCCTTCAGATACTTGATGGAAGACACTGATGAATCTTCGAGTGAAAACAATATCGAGGTTTTGGGTATTAGAGATTTTTCCGAGTCTCCACATCAAATAAATAAAAAAGCTTACTCTCTCAAACTCCTGTTTGAAAAAGGCTCACCCAACCAGTACCAGTCACGCCTCGGTTTTAACTTATATAAACTTCCGGTCGGTTACTATACTATGGTCGCTGAATGGTTTCCTCCAGAAATGGATGAGATAAGTGTAACCCCGCAAGCAACGACGATTTCAATTTCTAATCATACAACCAAAACATTTGAGAAGTACACCAAAACAGTTATCAATTTTCACAGATGGGGTAGCTCACCTCCACAATACCTATATCTCGATCTGCACGG
Source organism: Siderastrea radians (assembly GCA_964017195.1). NCBI lineage: Eukaryota > Metazoa > Cnidaria > Anthozoa > Scleractinia > Rhizangiidae > Siderastrea > Siderastrea radians. The sequence continues at coordinate 39,232,029 of OZ024888.1, forward strand.
TACAGTCAGTAATCCATCATTTTTAACAATTGGTCATCTAATTGTTTATGGTGTTAAAGAAACAATTTCAAGTGTTGATCCAAGTGTCTATGACACCGCTTTTGTTATTGAAAATAGAAAAATGGTTATGGAAACAGATTTGTCTTTAAACGGACATAATTTGAATGGTTCCATTTATTATTTACATGGTGAAACATTTTTTCATTAAATGGTCATTTTAATGTACTCCTTCCAGAAAAAAGCTACATATTAAATATAACAGTATTATATAGAAAAGTCTCAGGTCCATTTCCACCTATTCCTTTAAAAATATTTCAAAGTGGTGTTCCTCCAAAACCTTTCCCTTCAAAACAATCAATTCAAAAACAGACAATAGATATTAATTTAGAAATACCAAATGGTCTTTTTGTGGTGCAATTGTTTTCTTCAAAATTTAAAAAAGAAAAATTCTTAATTTTGGTTAAATATAGAGTGCCATAAATATTTTTTTCATACATTATATAACACAATGCAGAACATTTTTGAGTTCAACCATATCGACCAAACACTTTCCAAAGAGAAAGTTAAAACTCTGAAAGATTTATATGCTTACTACCACAAGAAACATTTTGGGTATGAAAAACTGTACCGCGGTTTTCGAAGAAAAAATTTTGTTTGTAATCTTTCGGCTGGCAAATTAATTATTAGTGCCGCAGTAGCCGGAGGAATTACGTTGAACCCTGTTGTTATGGCAACTTTAACGGGTGTTGGTCTTACTTTGAAAGCAGTCGCTAGCCTAAAGAAATACGATAAAAAGACAGAACAAGCAAATTTTGCCCGGATCGAATACCAAAAAGTCCTTGATGAGATTCGCTTTTACCTCAGAGGTGAAGCTTTCGACGAAAAGGTCTTTCTTGATAGATTGAAAATGATAGATAATTTCGTAACTGATCATTGTATGGAGATTCCGCTATCCATTTCTGAAAAGTACGATAAAAAATTCGCTCAATTGTAGATTTTCAAAGTAATTATATACACAAAATGATTGGAACTTTGCAAGCTATTTGCTATCACCTAGTTGAACTTCTCACACCCCCCGAAATTAGGCAAATACGATTTATCACTCGTGATTGTGTTTCAAAAATATTATTACCAACTCGTGATGAAGATGGCTACCCCATTGCAGGACAAGATGTGGTTCCATAATACGATTTTTCCTGCGCGGTGGCTGTTCTTGCCTAGCCTCGGCTAGGACTTTCACCTCGCCGAAGTGAGGATTTCACCGCTGACAAGGCGGTTGTCCATTCCACATTTTACCTCTGGGAGCGAGGTTTGAAATCCCGAGGGATTTCTGAGCACCCCCTGTTAACAGTACGTTGTCAAGAGGCTGAATCTCCTCGGAAACCGCGGTCATTTTATGACCGCCGTTGTCAGGAGGCATTTCCTTGGAAACCGCAATCATTTTATGACCGCCGTTGTCAAGAGGCTCAATTTCCTTGGAAACCGCGGTCATGGTTCAGATAATGACCAACTATCACCCCACTAAACTAATAAATATTGATCACTTTCAATATATATTACACACACTTTTCTTTTCTATTTCTTATGGTACCCTTTTTCTGTCCTTCACCTAAATGTCGCAATAATTGAATATTTACGCATCGCTTCACAAAATTTCACCTCGAGCAGAAAAGTACACGCTATTGAACGAATGTAACTTCAATATATCTTACTATGGATGTCTGTACAGATCAACAAACGATCCCACAAGACTGGCCAACAGAGGAAAGCTTTGAAAGAAAAGAAATTTTAAAATGGCGGGATATTTCAGACGCTATTTACAAAATTAAAAAAGTTAAACACAGGAAAGGTAAATTTGGGGATTCAGCTATTTTAACTTTAGAAACAAAAAATGGAGATGATTTTTGTGTGTGGGCCCCTAAACGGCTTACAGAAGATCTGTTGGAAGATGATTATTATCAATTTGTCTACAAAATAGGTCTCAAAACTTCTGCTAACGGTAATGAATATTTTGATTATGAATTAATGTAAGTATGTCTGTGTATATTGATTTGTTTTTTCAAGCTTGAGTTGTTAAGGGTTTTTTCCCTTCAATGTTTGTACAAGAATATAAATTACGTCATTGTCTGTGGGTTTCACTGAACCGCGAAATCACACACCGTAAACACAACTTAGAGAATGTGGTCCTCGTCCCATATATCAGTGCAAAACTTGATTAGGGATATATCAAGTATATCGGGGATAGAAATGGTTATTTCATGTAAGATTTCTTCTTGTTTATAACAAGGGTAACAACACCCTCCACAACAACAATGCATATAGGCTACACACACCAGAATATGCACAAGCCGCTCCATTTCAGGGCAGAAAGGTTGTATTAAAAGCTCATCATGAACCAGGTCCCAACCCAAAACCGCTCGCTCTCTCAGTTTTATAGCGAGGTAATGTTTGTAAATAATCTCACGTAGCTCAGGCGGTAGGTTTTGAATTGCTTCGGTAATCTGCCAGTTGTTGAATCCGGCAGCCATCTATCTCACAAATATCTAATATAATTCTTTTTTTTTTTTTTAGTATAAATTAAGTCAATTTAATACTACTTGACTCTCAGCCGTTTATGTTCTTTTTTTAAAACTCCCACTTAATAAATATGTGAGTAAATAAAAAATTTTTAATATGTGGGGGGGGGGGGGGGTTAAAATTAGAAAATAAACCTCTGAGAATCAGGTGGTATTTGTCTGACTCTCTATACACTACTATATTGGGATTCTTGTTGTTTAAATTCTGCCATTACTGATTTTGAGCAACAGTAACTAGTAAAACTTAATGTATTTGGACGTTTATTAACTTGATCTAACGCATGTCCAAATACTTTTATTTTAGAAAGCATTAATAAACAACGAAGTAAACATTGGCAATAACTTAATCGAGTTGCTGTACACTGGCACGACTTCTCTTCCAAGATATCAGTAAACAAACAAATGTTCATCTTCAAACAGCGATTTAAAAAATCATCGACGCGAAAAGATAGTCTCTTAATATTTCTTTACAAATTATCAAACTTCCATTACGAGACACTCATATAAGACTTACTATCTTAGCAAACAAGAAAATCCAAGATCCGTTGAAGTCCTGTTGTCAAGGACAGCTATCTATAAGTTAGCAGAACAATGTCCCAAAACGTTTAGGACAACATGGTCTGATTGTTACCGAAACTAGCCTCCCTGATTATGAAGGAACTAATTAATATCAAAGGTCCATGAGGATGCACATCTCGAACACATGTAAGTGGCCGTAAATCCTCGTTGTTCAAAGGCGGCCATATTGAAACTTGTTTCTTTTCGAGGCACCAATACCGAAGCCATTGAAGAATATGCTGTCAAGAATACTTGACAGCAGAGCTCTGCATTATTTTTTGCAATCTGTGTTGAATCCTTGAACGAGCACAGCGCTATGGAGGGTCGACTGTTAAAGTGAGGTCGTAAGCAAAAGACAGGTTAGATCATAAAATTTTACAACAAGGTATAAAACAAACAAGCAATTTATTTAAACTTTCAAGATGCACTTGTACACTGCCAATAAAAACCTTCATAGAAGTCCTAAGCATAAGATATACCCTTTCTAAAACTATCGGCATGCGATTCACAAGCGACAATTAAAACAAGAGACGGATGAATAGTACAAAATTAAGCTAAAAACACAACGTGAGCGGACAAGATTGTGCTCTACCTGTGAATTATTCCGCCATATTTTTCTTCTTTGGGTAGCGTTAATGAAGTCCATAAACAAGAAGCATTTAAAAATTTTAATCAGAACGAATCAAAAGTCATTTTTGATAAGCTTATGTTAAATAGGAATAAACAAGCTACGGAAATTTGCATTTCAAAACCTTAGAGAACTTGACACGACCTTAGTTAACGCAAAAACTGTACCTTGGGGCAATTCAGTACGAAAAGCTCAAAGTATCCTTGGGGAAGAGGTGTCTTCATCGCCTGATAAAACTGAAAATACCATTTCGATTTCTTCGATCAGAGTCACAACTTCAGCATAAGTGATTGTACAGATTACCCAAGTTGTTTTTGAGGGCTTTGAGCGTGCAGGAGGCTGCAAGGAGCCGTTACAATGACGTGTTAGATTTTGATTCGTCTTCCGCCATTTTGAAAATCGAATGGCGGGAAGAGGGCCTGGGTTTTACTGCGCATGTTCAGCCGTTTTTGAGCCCTGTCGACACAGCGGCAAAATGAGTGCGCGTGCGCTAACTCGTTCCCGCCATTTTCGCGGGCGGGCGCAAGCAGAGAAACTGGATTCAAGAGAAACCATTCGGGAGAAAATGGTGGCAATTCAAAAATCCCCGTCATCTGTTTTCATTTCGCGGAGATAAGGCCGTCGCGAAACAGATAAGGTTTTCACCTTGAAGACACTTCCTAGAGAGACTCTTCTTCCACATATCTTTTTTAGCAAACTAATTGTCTTCGCCACCATAGTAAATTTTTCGCTCGAAGTCAATGGCTCGTAAGTGAAACATGAATTGTGTCAGATAACCTTATACTTTTGCCGTAGCAGTACTAGCTTTCGCCTTTTCTAAAGGTAAATTACTTAGCTGTTGTTTGAGGGCTAAAACTCGGGATAAGTCCGTTTGCAAGAAAAAGATGATTGAAAAAGCTGGTAGTCAAAATTAAATCCACAGAAAAACTCGCCTAAAATTCAGGCTATAAAGCGAAAACAACATGCGGACCGCTGAGGAAACGACACTTTTGCTTGCTTTATTCATCACGAAGTGTAAAATTGATTCTGACTTATACGGCTTTCTTAGGTGCTTAATTAACTTGAATTGGCATGATAGCTGCAGGAATAAAATTCTGAAACCTCAAGGCAAATATTGGGAAGTCTTATTTTTCCTAGGTTCAGTTTCCATGCTAAACAAGGTGTCCTTAGTCACAACTCAAACTTGCAATCAATCGACTTTTTACAGACAGAGAGCAAAGAGAGGAAAGTTTGTTATTTCAAGAAGCTTTTCTATAAAGCAATAAAAGCGAGAACTACTCTAGAAACACCGAACAGAAAAGGTTTATATAATTGGCGAAGTTGAAATAATTAAATAAATGTGCAAAATATAATCTTCGATCACGGCGTTCTGGCATCACATCGCAGCACTGGAAGAGTTTATTCTACAAATCTATAAATTTAAATTTAAATGATTTTGGAAATAAACTCGTTGCAAAAAGAAAGAAACTATAATCACTCATGATTCTAAGAGCTAAAGCATGCTGAAGGTTTATTTCATACAAGCCGAAAAAAAGGCGATTAAAAAAATTGTGATCCATGCAGCTGTTTATAACGGATGCGTGACGATCTTTCTTTCTTGGCAAGCGCTCGTAACACAATCTACCTTGTATCGGTGCTAAACTAACCTCAACTTGAATTTGCCAGATCATCCCAAAACAGCGAAAAGTCTGGATGGAATTGGCTGTTTTCGCAGTGCTCGTGATCGTAAGCAAGTTTTAGGAAGACGAGCAACTGTTGTTGCTTTTCCGAATTTGATTTCAGTGCGGTCCATTGGAAGTTGAGCAGCCCGAGTGAACTCTTCTGATACATTAAAGGAATAATCTATGGAAACACAATAGTTTTAGTCTCGGTCTTCTCTCTCTTCATGCATTTTTATCAACGCGCTGCATCCAACACAAGCCACACAATAAAACACTCGCGGCCTCGAACCAATCATGAACTAAACTTTTGTTGCAAGCACCAAACCCTTAATGCAAAGTACAACAAGTTTCAAACCCTTTCAACAAAACCAACCTCACGTCGCTGACTCTTGCTTTCTGGTTACGACCTACACACAACTGGAGCTTTCTCTGTTATATCAGCTTTCTGATCATAACCGGAAACATGAAAATGACTGGAAGCCCGCCAATCTCGTCCCCAGAGCCCGCGCGCATTTACAGTCAGCGGGATCGAAATACCACGGACTCTGGGATAATCAAAAACCGGATGCCACTTTTTAGGCTTCCGGTTTTTTAAAGCGCATGCTCGACAGTTTACGAACTGAGCATGCGTTATGGGTCGTGTAAAGACAAAAAAGGCGCGAAATATTACGACGTCCCCTTGTTTTTGGCGCCATTGACATTCACGCGAGACTCGCGTGAAAATGAAAATTATCCTCGCTCTCCGCTCGCAGTCTCGCGAAGATGGCCGCACCGGTTTCTATAAATTTGTTTCACTTCGCGTTAGAAAATTCAGTTCAGAAAGGAGACCGGACCTCTAATGCAAAGAACGCTAATGCGAGGCGCTGAAGACTGTTGTTGTTGATGGTAAAGATACCATTTGTGTACTGCCAGCTGAATATTGAAGAACTCTCAGTGACTGGCTGCCTCCATACGTTTGTGACTGAATGTGTGTGTTTTTTAAACAACAGTGGTGAAGAGAAAATTAACTCTTTTATTCTAGTCGTATCCTCATTAAACTTTTTGATAGAAGAACAAATATCAAGCATGAACGTTTTCAAGGGTACTGAAAGCGTAGCCATTGTCGAGGAGTTTGAAGTGCCGCCGCAAATTTTATTTCACATCTTACGGCCCTTTACAAAATTTTAAACAAGTTTTCAGCGACATCTTGAAAGAAAACGCTAGGCATGGACGAGGTTCTTTAGCAGTCGAATAATGTGTAAGCTTACTAATTTGAAAAGTCTAATTGAGCAAGAAATCACCCTTAAAAAAACTTGACCTTGTTTTTAGCGCGCGGCATATACGCGTAAAAATTAGCTTAATTTTTTTTACAGAATGCGACTGCTTATTTATTAAGGAAGACACAGAGCAAATCAACTGTACTGATGCTATTAAACGGTCTTGGACAAAGTAGAGCGGTCATTTATTTATGAAACGTGCCTGAGCAGGCATTGTGTTATGTTCGCCTTTCGACTGTGCTGGTGTTGTGTTTTCTCTACCACTACGTCGGTAAATATTTTACTACGGTATAAGTTTTGTACGGAAAGCTCGTTTGCCGAAATACTAAAACACTACATAGAATAAACACAAAAAATGACTTAGGTACAATTTATTAACGAGTATCACAAGTCTATAAATAATTCAACTCAATGAATCAAGGCAAACTGAACAGCCACTTTTTAGTACAGCTAGAAACATTAAAAATCTATCACAATCAAGGATGGACGATTTCTTACACAGACAATCAAAGTTGAGAGTGAAAACAGTTTAATACTAGAGAAAGACCTTTTACCTACACTCGACGAGGTTTATCAGTCTTGCCAGCTGCAAACTTTCAAAGCTTACAAATACGACAGCTACGATGTCTTGCAAAAATAAACAGGATCGCTGTTCTCGTTGTTTTTGTCATTCTGTCCGGTCGCTGCAACAGTTTTTGCACCACTTAATTCAAGAATCCAATCCACCATTCACTTTTCTGCTACAGTGAGATTATCGGCTCCAGTTCAACAAAATAAGCTTAAATTCTGTCTTCTGTTCCATCACACTCGCACATGGCTCCGCGGAGTGAACGGATTTTTAAAACAAAGCGGCTTATTTTAACTTCTACGGCTGCACTGGAAAGACTGCCAGCTTCCATCCTCTCTAGACAATGTTGAGAACAATTTTCAAGCCATCAGTGTCCATGAACCATACTTTAGAGCTGGAAATTAGAGGAATTAATCCAAAAATTGTACTCCTTCTTCAACCGTCGCGTCGTTTATCTTGCAGCAGGTATTCATTCAGCTTTCTCAAGAACCGCTGCAACATATCACAAGGTTTTGGCGCCTTTTTCGTTTTAATCATGTGATCGACACCAGTTAGCTTTTTGCGTCTTCTCTAACATGAATTTGAATTTGACTGTATTTCGATTCTCTGTTAGTTTGCATCGTCCATTTTCAGATTTCTTTCCCATTGTCCGTCTCTGACCTGATCGAAAACGTCCAGCAAAAGCATTCTAAGTATTTTTATTTCCTGTTTTGACACTTCTTTCTCGTAGACTTCCGGTAAAAAATAGTAGCCAATCAGATTTCGATTCGCCAGCATTTTGACATTGATTCTACCTCGCATTTGCATACAATCGGAGGTCACGTGAGATAGCAAGCATGTGATATCCGAGCTCAGTGCAAGTTCGCTGTCCGAGCAAGCAGTCTAAGGTTTATTCTCGCAGTCCTACTTTCGAGTGTTTTAGACCTCTCTACGTCTTGCGGTTAACATGTCTGGAGTAAAAGATTCCGCAGAATCGGCGAACGAAGACCAGTTATTGGCTTTCGATCCGGACGAGGACAACAACGCCGGAATATCCGGAGAGAAACATCTCGACACGCCAAGTGTCATGGCGGCCAAGGCCCCCGTGAGCGACTCGAACATTTCGATGTCGCACGCTGACGTAAAGCTCCTTTCGTCAGCGATTCTGACCTTGTCACAGAAAATCGATAAATTCGAGGAACTCCCTTCGCAAGGGAAAGGAAAAGGCAAGGGTAAACGGCTGAGTGATGATCGAGAACATCAACACGGTCTTCCCGCCAAGAAACCCGCCAAAGACAGCTCGAGCTCCTCGAGCGACCAACATGCTTTAGAGAGCGAAGAAGACATTCAGACTCTCATGGATAAAGTAGCGGGTGAAGATGGCGAGCTTGAGGCTGAAGAGCCAGAGGAAGACGAAATTCTAGCGGACTTGGAGAAGGAGTACGAGTCTGAAGACCTGACTGGCCAAAATATTCACAGCCCACAGCTTGCCAAACTACTTAACAAGATGTTCCGCAACCGTTTGCCAGATAAATTGCTGAAAGAAAAGCTTGAGCGTCAAGCTAGACCGGAAAATTGCGATACTGCCAAACCCCCAAGGGTAAATCCAGGCATCTGGCGTAAGCTCCGTGAGCCCACGCAGAAGAGGGATTTGCAGCTGTTCAAAATCCAGCAAGCCCTCGTTAAAGGCATAATCCCAATCGCTCGTTTGACTGATCTCTCCATGACAGAGAAGAAAGGCCTAGACCAGGAAGGGGTTCAACAGATGAAACAGTTTGGACTCGACGCTCTATCGTTGCTGACGCATGTTAACTATGAACTTAACATGCAGCGAAAGCAACTCATGAAACCTGATATTGGTAGGGATTATGCCTCTCTCTGTTCTCCTCATGTGCCGTTCACCGACTGGCTGTTTGGTGATGACCTCCAAAAACAGTTGAAGGACATAGGAGATGTGAATAAAATTGGAGCCAAAGTGCAAGGTCATAGAGGACCCCACAGGCCCCAAATTGGCTATGTCAACAACAATAACTCCAAGGGATCTTTTTCCCACAGAAACCAGTCAAAAAACTTGAAGGGCCAAACCTTCAGACCCTGGCGACACAAGGATTCCCAGAAGTCCAACACAAACAACAAGAGGTCATCTCAGTAGTCCACGAAACTAACACGGTAAGTGCTGTTTCAAATTTTGTTGCTGGTAATATAGCTAAACACATCTTTAACTGGAGGTCTATTACCACAGACCCAAGCATCCTTGAGATTGTTTCAGGCTATTTCATTGAATTTGAAAGCATACCATGTCAGTCAGCTGTGCCACACATTACCTTTTCTAAAGGCGATGATCTCATCATTGCTGGAGAGATAAATAAACTCCTAGAGAAGGGCGTAATCAACAAAACTACACATTGTGACTCTGAATTCATATCCACAGTTTTTACCCGGCCCAAGAAAGATGGGTCTCATCGACTCATCCTAAATCTTAAAAAATTGAATGAGTATGTCACATATCACCATTTCAAAATGGAGTCTCTCCAGTCAGCAGTACAGCTACTTAAAAAAGACTATTGGATGGCAGTTTTAGATCTCAAGGATGCTTATTATTCTGTGCCCATAAACCCCCAGCACAGGAAATTTCTCAGATTTGAATTTAAAGAATCTCTTTATGAGTTCACCTGTTTACCTAATGGCCTTGCATCGGCTCCTAGAGTATTTACAAAGCTCATGAAGCCAGTATATGCTACATTGAGGTCAAAAGGATATCTTATAGTAGGCTACATAGATGACATCCTTTTGCTAGCAAAAACACCCCATGAATTAGTGCAAGTTGTGGCTGAAACAATTGCTTTGCTTAGATCACTGGGATTTACAATTCATGAATCAAAGTGTGTCACAACACCAACCCAGGTTGCCAAATTCCTGGGATTCTTACTGAACTCTAAGGACATGATCATTTCTATGATCCCTGAAAAAGCAGCCATTATCAAATCCAAGTGTCACAATCTAGCACAGCTGGAAGGACCCACTCCAATTCGAGATGTGGCCTCTGTAGTGGGCCTCATGGTCTCAGCGTTTGAAGGAGTTCAGTATGCACCCCTGTTCTATAGGTCTCTAGAAAATGACAAGACGTATGCCTTAAAAAACAATGGATGGGACTTGGAGGGGAAAATGACACTCTCCCCCCTGGCAAACCAGGACCTTTCATGGTGGATTACCAATGTTGATCAACTTCCCAAAGCCATCACGCCTAAACCCTCAGATTTAACTCTCATGACTGACAGCTCTCTTAAAGGCTGGGGAGGGGTGATCGAGGGTACATCATGTGTGGCGCGTGGCAGATGGTCACATCAAGAATCCCAACTACATATTAACCTTTTGGAATTGAAGGCCATCCTTCTAGCCTTGCAGGCCCTCTGCAACCATATGCAAAATCGCCACATAAAAATCCTTTGTGACAATACTACTGCTGTTTCATACATTCGTAATATGGGCGGTACAAAATCTTGCAGTTGCAATGACATCACCAGGGAAATTTTTATGTGGTGCATAGATCGAGAGCTAACACTATCAATTTCCCACTTACCAGGGAAACTAAACACAGAAGCAGATAAGGCTAGCCGTGAATTCCACAATAGTAACACTGAATGGTCGCTAGACCAAACTGCATTTAATGAATTGAAATCAAAGTTGGGTGAGCCTGATGTTGATATGTTTGCATCAAGGCTAAACCACAAGACACCCCACTATATAGCCTGGAGACCAGATCCGGGGGCAGTAGCCATTGATTCCTTTACTATAGATTGGTCCCACTATAACCTTATCTATTGTTTCCCTCCGTTTAGTCTCATCGGCAAAGTCCTTCAGTTTATACAAGAGAGCAAAACAACAGCCATCTTAGTTTACCCTCATTGGCCAACGCAGTTCTGGTATCCACGCCTGCTTCAGTTAATGAAATCTCCACCAGTAAAAATCAAGATGCACAAGAAGACTCTAACATTGCCTCATCAACCAGAGGAAATTCACCCTCTGTTCCCCAAACTTCAGCTTCATGGATGTCTTGTGTCCAGTCATCGTTAATTAATCAAGGCGTAACAGGGGAGCCTTTGAACACCATCTTGGAATCATGGCGATCAGGGACCCGTAAGCAATATCAGACATATGTTTCAGCCTGGGTTAAGTTTAGTAGTGACAATTCTATCAGTCCAATGAACCCAACCTTGCAACAGGTTCTGGAGTTCCTGTCATTTCAATCAAAAACAGTTGGATATAGTGCGGTCGCAACTGCTCGGAGTGCCTTGTCAACCTTCATCAAAATAGATGGCGTAAAAGTGGGTGATCACCCACTAGTGTCACGGTTTATGTCTGGTTTATTCAATCAAAAACCAGCCCTACCTCGCTATACTGAGACTTGGAATCCACAGATTGTGCTCAACCATTTAAAAACCTATCCAACCACTGGAAACTTGTCACTTAAGCAACTCACTCAGAAACTAGACATGCTTATGGCACTCCTCTCAGCACAGAGAACCCAGACTCTCCAGAAGTTATCTCTGGAGGAAATGAGTGCATCGCCTGGAAAGTATATATTCCATATCTCCTCTCTCTTGAAGCAAACCAGTGCAAAAGGTGGCCAGAACAGACACTTATTCCCTATCACCTTTACCAGTTATAATGCGGATAAAAGACTTTGTGTTGTTGAACTTTTGAGAGCCTATATTGAAAGGACAGCCTCTCTTAGAAAAAGCACAAAGCAGCTGCTGATTTGCTATGTAGTACCTCATGGACTTGCCTCTAAGGACACAATATCTAGATGGATTAGACAAACTATGAAGGACGCAGGAATCGATACTTCAGTGTTCAAACCCCATAGCACTAGGGGTGCAGCAACGTCAGCTGCTAAAGCTGCTAATGTACCTATTCATGAGATTATCAACACTGCTGGGTGGCGCTCAGACTCCACCTTTGCAAAATTTTATGATCGCCCTATCACAAATGAAAGTAATTTCGCAAAGGCTATCCTTACTAGCAGTAGCCAGTAATTTTCTGTGTTTGCAGCTTTGCATGCTTTGGTAGTTGTACCATATCATATTCTGTTTCGTTGTGTTTACATTAGCATTTGTTAATGGTACATGTCATGAAAGGAGTATCATTAAATACATGCCATGGTGTTACAGTTATTACGCCTGTTCATTTGCTGTGGCTTTGAGCTTTGAAATCTCACGTGACCTCCGATTGTATGCAAACGCGAGGTAGAATTGGAAAATTAAACGAGACTTACCTGTAAGTTGAAGTTTGATTGAAATTCTACCGTGGCATTTGCAGGAATGAGGAGGTCACATCCCACCCGTCCCTTGGGCCCTCACGCTCTTCATAGTGACCTCTTTTCCTGTACCATCAAAGCCACACCAAACTGCTTTCAAGGCTGAGCTCGGATATCACATGCTTGCTATCTCACGTGACCTCCTCATTCCTGCAAATGCCACGGTAGAATTTCAATCAAACTTCAACTTACAGGTAAGTCTCGTTTAATTTTCCAATTATCCCAGAGGTCTTGCATCCTTGGTGCTGACCAAAAGGAATGCAGCCTCTGGGAACGAGATTGGAAACCCGCCAAAAAGCCGAGCATGCGCACTCATTTTGCCGCTGTGTCAGCCCTGTCGTATTGACTTTCACTGGCGAAAAATGTAGTACGCATGCGCTGCGCAAAAAATCACGTGTCAGGTTTTCAGCGATGTAATTGGTTCAGAAGCGAAAATGCCTGCGAGAAAAGAATTAGAAGAAGGAGTGATGGCTGCCATGTTATGGCGATAGCCAGATGGCTTTTTTTCATGTCTGCGAGAAATCGAAACTAGATTTGTCCTCGTTATTAAGTGGATCATATTCTGTAGGCAATTTAGCATCCTGGGACAGTTCAACAAATGCTGCCAGTCGGTTTATTTTTCTGCAGTCGACGTCGGAAGATGCTGCCTTGCGAGGAAAAATGGCACAGAAAAGGTCAGTGATTTGAACGTTTTTGCTTGGTGTAAGTTTCATGCCACCCGGTCCAAAAAGAAATTATAAAAGGGTAAAAAGTCGATTTCTGGGCATTCTGTAGATATATGACTTGGCTTGGACCGGGTGGCAGGGAAGTGATAATTTCCTGATACGTGTAGACTGTTTTGGGTGAGTAATTCGTACCATGTCGAATATCATGGATGTTGTTCAGATTGTTTCTTATTCCGGTATTTTAATACAAGTTATGACTACGAGATGTGAGCTTACTTTCATTACTCGTTTATGTAGATTATAAGTCTATGCATGACTTTCTGTAAGCATGGCTTGCAGAGTTACAATATTTTATTTGCCTTTTGTAATTTCCACAATCCCTTTTTGTATCATTTCATGCTGATAAAAAATGTGTAGGTTGACAATAAATTTTCAACGTGTGGATTATTTTAATGTGTCTTAAGGTTTTTCATTCTCTGTTATAAAGATATTTGTTGTTTATATGACGAGCAAGAACCAGATGGAAACATTTAAACATTTAAGTGTAAATTTTTGACAATTACACATTTTTAGCAAGTAGATTTTTCACTCTTTGTTATAAACATTGCTTGATGAGCAAGAACCTTTTGGGGTATTTCTAGTTTTATATTTAAAATTTTTTTGGGTTTTGTTTTTAGTTGTCAGTCAATTCTTTATCTGTTGCTGTAGTGTACCCCGAGGGAATATATTTATTTTCATTCTAAAACATTTTTGTACCCCTATCCCTTTTTTGCTTGGGGCACCTCCTCTGTAAGCTCATCTGGATATGCAATTGCTAACTCTGATCTGTTTTTAGTACATAAAAATATACTGTTCTTACAGTTATCATAGTCATGGACAAAAATTACAATGTTATTGGCCCAAAATTGGCAGTCACGAGAGTCACTAATACTAGGAAAATGATGTTTGTCATAGACACAGGCACATTGGGAATCAAACTTTCGTAAAAATAATTTTCATAACCCCTGCTTTACCTTTAGGTGTTGTCTATGCCCCAGAAATGCTGGGTGCAGGGTAGTTTCTGTTAAATGTGCACTTTTTAGCCCAGGATCATCAACTTTTTTTTAGTGTTAGCATAATCCTTGTCCAAAATTATAGTGGTACTAAATGCTTTCAAAATGTAACATGTTTCAGATCTTATCACCTTACACCCTCCTTTGATAATCAGAATTAAAAAATGCTGACTTGCCTTTGTTTTCAAGTGTTGTCATTTGTACAAAAGTTGGATCCAAGAGGTGCTTGTTGATTAATTTCAAAACTGATTTAATGTCAACATTTGTATCACGTTTTTTTTTTTTCAGACCAAGATGAAAAAGCTTTCATGGAAGACTGAGCAAAAAAAATGGAAACAAGCATTGGCAACAGGACATTATTCATGTTGCATGGTGATGAATGTACATGTGTAAAATGACATTATATTGTGGAGAGAATGCAAATAAACATGCTCTTTGCAGCAGCACTTCATATCTTGTATCTTCTCACCTTTGTTGTTGTTGTTGTTGTTGTTGTTATTGGGGGAGGGGGTTACTCCTTTAGTGCAAGATTGTCAAGACCACTGTAATTCAGATATAAGTTAATTATAATGGGGTCTTGATGCTGGCAAGCTGTTGTTGGGGTGTTCACCTACATACCAACAACTGTATTTAACAAAAAGTTTGCAAACTTTAGTTCTGTAGTGAAGACACTTATAATGGAATCAAATCATGATTGGAACTCATTTACTTCTTTTAGGATTTTGCTCAATTAAATGTTTTTCAATGCACCCAAGATTGTTTATTGAAATATATGTAATGTCAGCTTTTGGACATTTATCACATCCCTGGAAACCAGTTTATATGCAATAATTTTGAAAGAACTTTCGAAGTAGCACAAAAAGTGTACTGGACTGGCAAGTCGACTACAACTGTAGGAGCAACAAAACAGTTTGACATTTCTCACATCCCTTCAAAAATCTAAATAATTGAATAATTCAAATCTTTTTTATTATGCTCAAAGCTTTTTGGGACTCTGTCTACTACTGAAGACAACTCCAAATTGATGTTCACAATTCTTGGTAAGGCTTTGGTGGCCTGTAGTTTTTAGTGATCTGTAACTAATTTTCAATCAAGTAGTTGCAGTTACTAGCAAGTGCAAAATACTGAATATTTAATTTGCCTTCTAACAACCAATAAAAATCGAAGTAGAATGGTGTAGTTTCTTTAGGGATATGTTTTTTGATCATCCCGAAAAGGGTTGCCCTTGAGTAGAACAAGATCACAATGAGAACAAACAACTTTTGTTGGAGTGTGAGAATCTAAAACATTTAATTACTTCTTTGTGTAATTTTGGTTCTGCATTTATAAGCTTAATATTTTTTCTAGCGGTACACAATGCAGGTACTAACTCCACACCAAAGTAATGCACTTATTTTATTAAGGAGGATACTCTACAAATTGAAAACTGGTACAACGCTTAAAAAATTTTGTAACGGTCGACGTCAGGCACGATATTATTCTGCAATACAAAACACTTCCTAACAACATGCTAGTTTTTAACTTACGTTCACACCGATTAAAAATGGTATTACATTTTCCTAGACCTGTTTCCCCAACTGCTGCAGGCTTTCTAAGAAATCTCTTATTATGGACAGTAAAATGTTCCAGTTTCTTGCAATTACAACCATGTCTCATGTGCTAATCTATCTATCAAACGAGCGATGATCAAATGATGTTGCCAAGTGCCGAAACGATTCTCAAAACGTAAGTTACAGGTGGTGAACACGAAAACAAATCGTCCTATCCATCCACAACCGACCTCGTCTAAGACTTATAACCCTTACACTGTTCTCGTTCCTTTTACTTCTGTGTTTCTTCTTGAGCTAACAGTCAACACTTGCCGAAAGAAAGAAAGACCTCCAACAACTTTGGTGGCCATCTTGAATTTAAGAGCTCGATCACGTGGTCACGCGTCGACCAATCAGAAATTTTTCGCCAGTGAAGTATTGACTGGCGAAAAATGTCTGCGCAGGCGCCGCGCAAAAAATCACGTGGTAGGTTTCCGTAAATGTTATTGGTTCTCGGTGAGAAAATGCTCTCGAGAAGGAAAGAAAAAGGCCGCCGGTTAAGGGTTGACAGACTTGAGGTTTTCTTACCTTTTTGAGAGATCAAGGCTTGTTTTATGGCCGACTTCAAGCGGACCTTATTCTATGAAAAATATTGTGTTTGGACACCGTTTAGCAAGTCGCTTCCAGCCTGTAGTCGGGTACAAATCGACGTCTTGACATGATGTCTTCGCCAGAAAGGGCTGCGAAAAAGGTGAGTTATTTTTGCGTTTTTTGATAGTGACAGTCTCTTGCCACGTGGTACAAAAAGATATTATAAAGGAACGAAAGAATGATTCTTGAGCTTTGTGTAGATATATGAATTAGCTTGTACCACGTGGCAGGGAAAGTGCATTGTTGTGTGACATGCAGACTATTTTTGCACGTTTTATCTCGGATTGCAATCGGCGACGCGACCTGAAGATCGATGATTCCATTAAGTTAAAATTCTATACAGACTAAAGACAAACTGTGATCGTGAGATTGAGAAAATTTTCCAGCCATTGAAGATGGTGAATACCTTATTTCATGAATTTTTTCGACACAAGCTTAAATTTCGCGATGTTGTTGTTCGTACGGGCAGCTATTCAATAGAATGTTGCAGTAAATTCGGTAAAAGGTGTGTTGATGCTACGTAATTGTGACATTTTGATGCAAGCTGAAAGCTCATTTTCTTCACCCAAGTTAAGCTCCTACATGACTTTAAGCATAATTTGCAGATTTACACGTTATTTGTTTCCTAATTTTTGCGATCTTTATTTCCTTGTTTCAGCTCTGCCAGCAAATTTTTAGCAAGTAGATTTTTACTCTCTGCTTTAAACATTGCTTGATGAGCAAGCCGGAACCATTTGCAATACTTCTACAGTGTTATATATATATATATATATATATATATATATATATATATATATATATATTTATATATATATATATACTAATTTTTAAGTTGATTTAAGTCATCAGTCAATTCTTTATTAGCTGATATCATGCTATCATCACACTAGTAGCGTAACCCTGAAGGAATTTATTTTATTTTCATTCTGAAACATTTTTATATCCCCATTCCTTTTTTCTTGGGGCCCCTCCCTTATACACCCATCTGTCAGCTCTGATCTGTTTTCAGTGCATAAGAATATACTGTTCTTACAGTTATTCTAGTCATGGAGCAAATTACAATATTACTGGCCCAACATTGGCAGTCACAAATTTTCATGCACTTGGCATTCAAACTTGATTTAAATACTTTTTAATAACTTTTGTAATTCCTGCTTTACCTAAATTGTTGCCTTTGCACCAGAAATATTGGGGCAGGGTAGAGTTTCTGATAAGTGTGCACTTTTTAGCCCAGGATCGTAGACTATTTGTGCCGTGTTTCAATTAAAGGTATTTAGAAGGCATTTTAGTTCTAACATCATTCTTGTCCAAAATTTTAGTCTTAGTAAATGCTTTCAAAATGTATCCTGTCTCAGATTTTACCACATTACACCCTCCTTTGTTGATCAGAATAAAAAATGCTTTCTTGCCTCAGTTTTGTTTCGAATGTTGTTAGTTATACAAAGGTTGGATCCAAGAGGTACTTATTGATTAATTAACATGTGTATTTTATGCTTTTTTTTCAGACCAAGATGAAACAGTTTTCATGGGAGGCTAAGCATAAAAAAATGGAAACACATGTTGGCAATCGGACATTATTTATGTTGCATGGTGATGAATGTGCACATATGAAAGGAAAATATTTTGTGGAGAGAATACAAATAATCATGATCTTTGCAGCAGCACTTCATATCTTGTTATTATTATGGGGGAGGGGGTGACTCCTTTACTGCATGTTTGTCAAGACCACTGCAATTCAGATGTAAGTTAATTGTAACTGAGTCTTGATAATGGGGTGTTCACCTGCATGCCAGCAAGTGTATTTAACAATGAGTTTGCAAACTTCAGCTCTATAGTGAACTAAAGATGCTTATAATGGAATCAAATCATGATTGGAATTGGTTTACTTCTAACAACATTGTGGTATTTTAGAATTTTGCTCAATTAAATGTTTTTCAATGCGCCCAAGGATTGTTTACTTACACATGTCAGCTGCGATGACATTTTACAGTGTGGTTGTTTAGTTTTGAACTGAGTAGGCGCAATAATGGACAAGCTTGCTGTAGCTGAATTATTTGTACCTGTTATTATATGGTTACTAATAGCGCGACACTCTGCAAGCCAGGCCTTAATGTTTAACAGTCTCAGCATCCAGGGTAAACATTGCATGAGCCCTTAGGTGAGTTGAATAGTATTGAAAGGACTCTTAAGTACGTGCACAAATAGTGTACTGGACTGGCAAGTCTTAAACTTTAGCAGCAACAAAACAGTTGGGCATTTATCACATTCCTGGAAACCAGGTTATATGCCTTCAAACATAAATCATTCTCAAAGCTCTTTGGGACTCTGTGCTGTCCTTGAAGACTACTGCTAATTGATGTTCACAATAATCTTGGAGAGGCCATGGTGCACCTGCAGTTTTAATTTCAGTGATCTATAACTAATGTTCAAGCAGTTGCAGTTTAGTGCAAAATAATGATTAATATGCCTTCTAACAGCCAATTAGAATCGAAGTAGAATAGTGTAGTTTCTTTAGGCATAACCAGAGATTTAAGATTTTCAACCAAGAAAAGGGTTGCCCTTGAGTAAAAAAACTAATGACAACAAACAACTGTTGTTAGAATGTGAGAATCTGAAAACATTTATTGTTATTCTTTGTCTAATTTCTTTTAATACATTTATAATATTTTTCTAGAGGTACACAATGCAGGCACCAACTCCACCCCACAGTTATGCATTTCTTTTAGCCGTGCTAAGGTCAGGCACGATATTATTCTGCAATGCAAAACACTGTCTCTTTATAGGCGTATATTTCTTTGTGAACTTGCCATATTTTAATCTAGTGTTGACACCGATTACAAATTGACCAGCTGTTTTCCCGACTGCTGCAGAATTCATAAGAAATCAATTATTTGGACAGTAAAATGCTCCATTTAAGCTTACAACCATGTCCCATGTGCCAAAAATCCATCTAACGAGCGATTTCAGACTAAATAAACGTAGAGCTCGTTTTATATCCGACGCCAAACGTCTTCGGTCTAAAGTGAAAGAAACGATGTTTTAGGAAATGAAAAATGCTAAAACGAGTCTCAAAACAAACAAGTTATAGGCGGCGAACACAACAACAAATGGTTCTATACATCCACAACCGACCTTGTACCAAACTTGTGGCCCTTACGTTGTTCTCGTTCCTTTTAATTCTGCGTTTCTTGTCAATCTAACAGTCAACACCCGCCACGAGAAAGAAAGAACTCCAAGAAATATTTTGGTAGCCATCTTGAATTCAAGAGCGTGATCACGTGGTCGCGCGTCAACCAATCAGACATTTTTCGCCAGTCAACCTGTCGTACGGGTACTCAAGAGCGGTACTGTCTTATATAAGACGCATGCGCACATTAGTCTGCTGAATGTTACCTTCGTGTGTTCTTGTCTTTTAATTTACAGTATTTAAGATATGAACATCGAAGGGTTGTTAAGTATGGGGTTTCAGTATTTGTCTTGTATAACGCATGCGCAACTGAGATTGAATGCGAAATTGGCTGTGTCGTCTGATCTAGTTAGTGGTTATGGTGAAAATTTTTTAGCGTGGGGTTTTGTTATGGGGATTGACATTTTGAGGGATGTAAAAAAGGGGGAGTGGAAGGATTTGTGAATGTGAGGAGCATATCACGCTTCTGTGAATGTGATTTGCTTTGAAAGTTGCTTTTTGTATAGCAGCGGTGTAATATTGTGCTGCGTGAGAGGCAGTTTCCCTTGGCGTTTTATGGGGGGACGGTTTCCGAAGTGGATTGTAAGTTTTCTCATTGTGTAACCTGTATTTCGCAGAGGAGAGAAACGACAGCTGTGTTTGCAGCTTATTAGCACGGTGAGGAACGGTGGCTTAGGAAGAGAAGAGATTGGCACTAGTATGATGATGCAATTAGTGGATTGCACCATCGTTACATCATAGTTCTTGAGAAGGGAGAGAGATGAGTGTTTATTTGAGGCGAGAAGTTGATTTTAATTGCATAAAGACGAAGGAATCGGTCATTAATAAGGAGATCAATTAATAAGGTAGCTGTTACGAGTCTTTAAGTTAGAAAATAACTGAATATTACCAAGCGCTGCGTGTGGTTTGCGTGTGGTGTTGGTTGGGTTTGTGGTAGCCTGTTCCAGGCGTTCAGATAGTGGAGCACGAGCGAAAAAGAAAGCGAGCGAAAGAGCCGGGAAAAAACGAGGGGAGACTGGGGAAGAGGACGAGGGAACGCCTGTCAAATTAATTTTAAAAAGCCCATGCCGCCTCCTTTAGACCGCCGACAGCGGCAGAGAAACATGAACCCAGGGTCAGGTCAAAGTAAACAAGAAAGTTATGTAATTATGCTCACCGAAATAGGTTTCACTCGAGTTTGAAGCGTTGGGAAAAGTAGATGATGCTTTAAGAAATCTGACATGCCGAATGAACATTGCAAAATTTTCTGCGACACGGAAACGCAAATGCCATCTCCACTACTAGACCAGTAAAGGTAACGAGAATCAGAGTCGATTTTATATACACATCGGTTTATCAAATTGATGAATAGAAAGCTTTTCACCGTTTGTGACGGAATGAACTTCGTCGTCTTCATCGATTGCGATGGCTACGATATGTTTGTTGTTGTTCTTTTCTCCATTCCTTAGACAGCAGGCTTTCAGGACTTTCATAAACAATCTAGCCGATCCATCTTTCCTGCTCCTTCTTCGTCTTCTTCTTCGTCTACTCCGATGGCCAGCGCTCTAATTCCGATGTTTTGAAGCTGTTCTACTTGGTCTTTCATGATTGCGACAAGCGGAGTGACCACAATTGTCTTAGAAACAGCGTTTCTTTGCAATGCGTTGATTAACCTTGGAAAAAAGTTGAAAGATCAAGCTATTTCCAAATCCTGTTGGAAGAATGGCGATGAGACCTCTTCCCAGAAACACGTTTTGAAGACAATCTTTTTATTCCATTTGGGAAATCGTCAAGCGCTTGCCGTGCAGTTATTCAACCGTGCGTGACTCGATGGAGGATGACCTTCGCAGGAGCACGCCATATCGCATTTCTTGTCTGCGTCAACAACCCTCTGGTGTTGACAGGAGGTGTCAAATTTGGCCAATCAGAGGGTATACCAGATTCTGGTATACCGTCATGAGCTTTTTAAAAGGAATTTCACAGGCGTTCCCTCGTCCTCTTCCCCAGTCTCCCATCGTTTTTTTCCTGCTCTTTCGCTCGCCTTCTTTTTCGCTCGTGCTCCACTATCTGAACGCCTGGAACAGGCTAGGTTTGTGGTAATTTTGTAAGTGCATAGTCTGGTACGTGCCCCGGGTACGTGCCGTTTCGAGTCAACTTGTTTACTTTGCATGGGGATTCCCGGGTTAGCAAACCGGATTTAAACATCACGTCATGAGATATGCCTTAACGTGCCCCAGACTCTGACGATCTGCTCGAGCTCGTGTTTATCAAGCGTTATATTTTGATTCTACTGCTATGTTCACTGTTTGTATTCACGGTGTAGGCACACAGTAAATATTTCGTCATCCCTTTGTAAGCATCCTCAATTGTGGGCAAATTTATACCGACATTCAACGTTTGAGTGAATTTGCGTTTTTCAGCAGAAATAAAAGCGATAAGAAAGATAAGCTGAGTCATCAGAGTATAAACATTTCGTCATCCAGTAACGCTATAGTCAAAATATTGTGTCACACAATCACACTTTTAGTCACGCCGGTTCGTATAAATACAGGATCGCGATAACATTTCTGAAACCTAGGGTGGGGAGGGTCAGAACGGCCGGTTAAAATGCCCATTGGGCTTTCTTGTTGAAGAAAGAAAATTTCAGCTTTAAATGTGACAAAGACTTTGAATTTTGGTCACAGTTGACACAGAATGAACCAACTAGTTTCTCAATGAGAAAATGTGCAAAATCATCATCTCTTACATATGAATGTAGGTCATAATTTGAAAGTTTTAGTGATTGCAGTTGTCCTTTATTGCAGAGAAAGAAGAGTGCATCTACGAAATTCTGTGACATAGTGGGATGCCATAAACTAAGGCCAAGTCCATTGTTCTTAAAGGTTAAAGACTCCAGGTTCAACCAGTGATCTAGACTATTCAAAAACAGTTCTAGGATGTCTGGATGAAGTACAAATGTATTTAGCTCAAAGTGAACTAAGGGGCACTCAAGGTTTGACAAACTGGTTAATGGTGTCTGTAGCTTCTCAGAATCATGCATAATCTGGTATTGCTCTAAAGTAGAATCTGTATGCTGTGTTTGCTCATTTATAACACATGGGTCGGTACAAAACGTGGACCCCCATCTGGACCCCTTTTTTTCTGCAAAAAATAATAGTTTGGCAGATGCTCACGACATTTTTTGTGGAAATATGAGTAATTGCCCCTGCAAGGATTAGATAGATAGGTAGATAGGTACTTTATTAAAAATACTTTGCAGCTCATAGAGCTGAATTGCGTATTGTACATTCTATAATACAAATTTACAAAATTAAAAATTTAAAATTTATAATATCTAAAATCTAATAATAATAATAATAATTATATAATTTAATAATACAAATAATTATAATTATAATATCTAAAAACTATATCGCTAATAATGATGGCATTAAAAACCTAGTTATTCACTTCTGCATTCACCAGAGAGCATGACGCCATAATAAAACTGTTTTTAAATCTGTTTGTCTTACACCGCGGCAAGTTAAAGGTGCGCGCGTGCCTTAAATTGTACTTACAATCATATAAGGGTGGCAAAAGTTTCTTAAGTTTGTGGCCGCTGTCGTTACAGATATTCTCAAAGGTGTGCTTGCAAATATCATTGTGATGCTTCGCTACAGTTGCAAATTAAAACCAGAGAAGGCATAATTGCAGTCCCACATGAATAGGAAGATTCATTCATTCATTCATTTAACTTTATTTAAACATGGTTAAAACATCAGGCCTTTTCAAATCATAATAAATTAAAAACAATTAGCGTAATCGACTGCATATCAATTTACGCGTACTTATCATCTTTGCTAAGTTAAAAGTACAAATTTTTAAATACAAACAATATAACTTCCAGAATTACTTGTTAATTAATTGATAATAATAATTTGTACAAAGTTCACGAATGCCATGTATCTGGACCCCCATTTTTTGCACCCTGTTTAAAAATAATAGCTTGGCAAATGCTCGGGACACAGGCTTTGCGTGAAAGTGATTGGCCCTACCCCTCTCCCACCCCAGGGTCTAAAACCCAAGGATGTTAACATCTCCCCCGAGATGTGGAATTTTAAAAGTTTAATTGTCGTACTGTGTATTTTTAAGTTTTTTCGAAGGATTGCAAAGGAAGTGATGGTTGAGCTCAAGCTGTGTTGAGAGACTTAGACAGCTGAGCCAGTTTTTGAGATCTGTATTGTCATCAAATTTTCTCTTTATTGAACTCACTCCAGAAAGAAATTTCCAAAAAGATTGCCTCTGGCATAAGCGCCATTAAACACATAAGGAATTTCGTTCCACGAGAGATACTTCTTACTATTTATAATTCACTAATTCAACCTCACTTCGATTACTGTAGTGTAGTATGGGGTTGCTGTTCAAAGGGACTCTCTCAGAAACTACAAAAGCTACAGAATTGTGCCGCACGTATCATATCCTTCTCAAATTATGACAGTAATACTGACGAACTTTTTCGTGATTTAAATTGGAGCAAACTTAATCATCAACGGGCAGTTAGTAAAGCGATTATGATGTACAACACCATCAACAACCAGACTCCGGGTTATTTAAGTTCTCCGTTTATTCCGCGTGACGAGGTTTTGTCTTACAATCTTCGAAATAATGAATTTAAGCTATCAATACCACAGCCGCGCACTAATTATTGTAAACGAAGTTTTAGCTATAGCGGGGCTGTGTTATGGAATAGCTTGCCTCGTGAGATGAAACAATCAAACTCTCTAAAAGAATTTAAAACTAAATTAAAAAATCACACCTTCCAAGCGAGCTCATTTAGTAATGTTAAGGCATCATACACGGCATCCTTGTAAAGCAGGTTTGACTAGTAGTTAGCTTATTAGTTAGTGTAGTTAGCGTTTTTATCTCTTTTAATAATATTTGTATAAATTTCTCTCCTGAATGGATTTACCGTGTTAAAATGAAGTTTTACTACTACTACTACTAGTTAAAGCTAGATTTCAATTCGTTCGAAAGGATACTCGCACCAGACACTTAATTCTCACCCTCTTACCCAGCGTCTTCGTTGCCCTTGACCAGTTCAGTGACGAATGACCAGTGCAATAAGGATTTGAAGATTTCATCGAGGTACGAGATTGGTGTTCAGCTGTATTAATAAATTTTATAGATGGAAATAATGTGACATTTATCACAAGCAGGAATCACAATGACAATGACTGATTGAATCTTATGCAGTGAACTAATCATGGCCACCTTGCACACATAGAAAGTCTTACCTGAGACCACCTTCCACGCCTCGCGGAGTTCCTGAAACCAAGATTTTTTCCTGTCATCTATTTATATACCAACACATATAGTCAATCTTTAACGTTATATGTTGGTATATCTTTTGTTCCTTTTGTTACGTTCGTATGCATCTAAAACGCACTAGCGCAACCCCACTATGATTATTGTAGCATCGTTTGGGGCAATTGGAACCAAACTGTTGCCACTAAGCTGCAAAAACTACAAACTCGTGCTGCGCGAGTCTTAACTCTCTCTTTTTATGAGGCCAGTGTCAATGACCTTTTTAAAATACTTGGCCAGAGAAAAACTAGATGTACAGCGGAAAATTCAACAGCTTCTATGTGGTTTATAAATCTCTGAATAGTCTTGCTCCAGAAAACCTGCGATAAAGTTCACCGATCGAAGTGATATTTCAGTTAACGCTGAGGGACTGCTGGGGCAAGCTACAATCCCGGCCAGAAACCTTGAAACAGTTTGTGTAAGTGAGCTCTCCCTTCCCCTTTTCAATGTTGTTTCTGCCACTAAAATGTTTTACCCCGGTTGTAGCTATTTCACTGCCCCGCACCAACTTACTAAACAACAGCTTCAGCTACAGTGGTGCACGGTGCTGTGGAGTAACTTACTAAACAACAGCTTCAGCTACAGTGGTGCACGGTGCTGTGGAATAGCCTACCTTTAAAACTACAGCAGGCACAAACTCCCACTAGCTTTAAATCCGGCAGTTGTATTTTCTTTGATAATTATGCATAATAATTTATTTTAGTTATTCATACACGGCATTCATGAAAAGCAGGCACCCCTTTGTACAAATTATTAGTATCAATTAATTAACAAGTAATTCTGGAAGATATATTGTTTGTATTTAGAATTTATACTTCTAACTTAGCAAAGATGATAAGTACGTGTAAATTGATATGCAGTCGATTACGCTAATTGTTTTTAATTTATTATGATTTGAGGAGGCCTGATGTTTTAATCATGTTTAAATAAAGTTAAATGAATGAATGAATGAATGAATGAATGAATGAATGAATGAATGAATGAATGAATGAACGAATGAACGAATGAATGAATCTTCCTATTCATGTGGGACTGCAATTATGCCTTCTCTGGTTTTAATCCTTACAGGGGCAATTACTCATATTTCAACACTGGGTAAAGAGAGAAAATGTGAGGTAAAGTTCGTGGTCTATAGAAACAACATGATGGCCATGAAACTGTGGTAGGTTTATAATTTCTCCTGAAACCAAAAATGTTCCAAGCGATGTGTCAGGGTGCAAGGTACAGCAATATAAATATATGAGGAATTCAAAGTCTCACTGAGATGCAAAAAATCAACAAACCCATGATTTTGAAAATGCAAGAGACTTCAAGCTTTTCAATCTCAAAAGGATGGAGCTTCTGCACGAGGGAACAAAGCAAGTGTCTTGGAATTCCTAAAATGGCAAAACGTAGCACTAAAGGTAATTAGTAGTAGAAGTGAGCACGGATCTTTTGATCTACATCAGCTACACCTAGCCTGTGCGCAGGCGTCTCCTATTTCCTTTGCTTCATGTAGAAAAGGGACGTCTGCGACAGGGTTACCATGTTGCTAAACATGTTCCAACATCCTGCTGTTTCTCAGGAATTCGAAGCCCATGCTCTAATTGGTTGCCTGACAGTAAGCATTGTTAGATTCAATTCTGACTGTCTAGCATAAAAAAATACTCGACATAATTAATAATGCCGCATTAATTCAGATCAACACGTGTGGCTGTGTGCTGTGGTTTTTGCCTATCTTGAACCACTGAATGATAGAGATCTTGTTTAAGGTCACAAGGAAATCCTTTTCTCTACAGTTTGCTGTACACTCTAATCACCGTATGTCGGTAAAATCCTGCATTGAAGCTGCAGAAGCAAAAAGGATTTTACAATTGCAATAACTTGTGAAAAATGATCCAGAAGGAACATTTGAATACCCACAGTTCAAACGCTTTCAAGGTACAGAGGACTGAAGAAAACATATCCATATGCCAGTAAAGGGCAGTGTGGAAACATTGGCTTCTCTGGAGTAGCTATTTCATTTGGATGAATCGGTTTCTTGTTCACTGTACAGCATCAGTTCGCTACTTACATGAATATAATTTGTGCACAATTCAAATCCCAAAACTACCAAAACAGCAGGATACTGGAACACGATTAGCAACTGCATTACACAGATGTCCCTTTCTTGCCTTAAGCAAAGGAAATAGGAGTCGCCTGCACACAGGCTAGTTACACTGTGTTTCCATCAATTTGCTCGGCTGAGCTGAATCCCAATAACATACTTGAACTGAATTGGGAAACCCACAACTTAAAACTTGCCAGTTAAGTCCTGAAAGCCTTTCGATAGAGTAAAGCAGGGGAAATACTTCCGGTTTTGAATTAGTAAGAAATTGAACTCAACAATATACCTGGCACGTTTCTGGATGGACTTTTAGGGGTTGTGTTTCTGGTCGTGGCACAATGGCCACAACCAGCTCCTTTTTTGGTTGTGCTTCAGGTTGGGGCACAATGACCGCGACCCAGATGGCTGTAGAACAGTAGACAGTGTATTTTACTGCGAGTGCAAATAGGCAGCTAGTAGTAAGTATAACAAGTAAACCTTTATTTAAAGAGGGTAACACTAAATAGCGCACATCGCTAAATAAATAAACTTGCGGCACTCTAGCTGCACCGCTTTTCTTCATTCTCAGAAATCAAATATACAGGCATTTCAGTGCTTGCCTCTCTCTTAAATAATTCAATGGAAAGTTGAATTTCATTAAATCACACAACCCTCACAACTCCCACAACCCTCACAACTCTCACAACACTCACAACTCCCTGAACTCTCACAACTCCCACAACCCTCACAACTCCCACAACTCTCACAGCTCCCACAACCCTCACAACTCCCACAACACTCACAACCTCCACAACTCTCACAACTCCCACAACCCTCACAACTCCCACAACTCTGTCCCACAACCCTCACAACTCTCACAATCCTCACAACTCTCACAACCCTGACAACTCCCACAACCCTGACAACCTCCACAACTCTCACAACCCCCACAACCCTCACAACTCCCACAACTCTCACAACCCTCACAACTCCCACAACTCCCACAACCCTCACGACCTCCACAACTCCCACAACCCTCACCGTTGAATGTCGGCTATTGTTCTGGTTTAGATGTTGTATTAGTCTTAGACTAATACGGTATGTGGCACCGCAGAGACATCTCTGTAAAATAGAACTAATTATTAAACTAACTGTTAATTTTAAACCATTTAAGATACAGCAACAATGTCATATTGTCAACACCAACAACTCATCAAACAAAACAGTTCTCCCCTATATAATGTGGCAGAGATGTCGACAACAGGAGTAAGTATACCGTTTTCTGAGATATTGCATTGAGATTTGACCATCACCTTTTAAGGTCATTCCCTTGAAATAAAATTTAACATAGGATTTCTGTCAAACTTTCACAAGTTGTTATCTGTTAGTTGTTATTTTGAAAAATAAAATAAAAAGAATAGGTCCCCATGTTCGTTTACGAGATATCATCGTCTCAAGTTACCCCATAATTCCTTGCAATTTCGCCTAACGAGCACATGTTTATTTGATCAGTTTACGCTACTTTCCGTAGGCAGAGGAAGCACATGATTAAAGCAAACCTTGAAACAAT
The DNA here is from genome assembly GCA_964017195.1 of Siderastrea radians. Lineage (NCBI taxonomy): Eukaryota > Metazoa > Cnidaria > Anthozoa > Scleractinia > Rhizangiidae > Siderastrea > Siderastrea radians. The sequence continues at coordinate 39,260,613 of OZ024888.1, forward strand.
GTACTATATGGAAAATATCGATAACAAGGAACAATTTACTATAAGTTTTATGGCAGATGCTCGAAGCATCAGACGAAATTGACTTAAAACCTTCCTTACGTGCGTGTTCTCGAGGTCGTGATTTCATCTCCGTGAGCACCGGTTTCTAGTAATAATTTTTTTTTCGAACATGACCATGTATTTTTTTTTCTAACTCTTTGAACAAAAAGAGGGTTAATGGTAGGTCAAAAATATTTGAAAAAAAAAGATAGGTCCCCATGCTTGCTTAAGAGTAAATAAGTATTCTTTTTTCTGGTGAGCTTAGCCTCATAGGAAACCTATTACTCCCTGGACGTGCGCGCGCTGTGAGTGCGCGCAAATGACGCAACAAATCGTGCGCAGTAAGGGTGCGTAATGCAATACAGGGGAACGACCCCAGAAAATACAATTATTGTATGTGAAATTGCAAAACCGGAAATAATGTTCGAATGTTATTTTTGCTTGCTTTTTTCTGTAATCTTAGCTCGGTTCTCAGTTTGCTTAGAACCGATATTCAGTATTTTGCATTCTTGTTGAAGAATTGAGAAAAATTTATCTAGTGAAATGTTTCTTTTGTCTTACAACAGCTTTTTGGGAAACTTGACTTGACAACTATATTTCACCAAAAAAGTTAAGAAAATTTAAAAGCCTTTCCAAATTAAAGACGAAAGGCTGGGTCACCTAGTTAAAAAAGCACTTGGCAAATGCTCATGTGAAAACGCAGACTGCAGACTGCAGACTGTGCAGACTGGTATAAGTTTTTTTAAAAGTAAACTTTGATTCGTTTTACTTTTTGGAACTTTTCACTTTTTGTCATGTTAAGATGCCATGGCCAGCAGCTTGGCCCCGGGTTCTCAAAAACACAAATGCTCCACAGGTTGGGAGGAGCGTTGACGACCCTAAAAACGGCTGCGAAGGAAACTACGCAGTAAGAAATTATCGAACACTTTCGGCGGAAAAACAATTCACACCTTATGGGAGTATTTCATATTTTTTTGCCAGGCGATTCAAAAGTGCATTTTGGTCTTGCAGTTTACGAAGGTTCCGAGCTTGAGCATACCATGAACTCGCTATGTTACTGTGCGGCGCATCTGACCTTGGCTTAAGCAGAGAGCACAAAATTAGCGTGACATGTAAGGCTCCTTTGCAAAGGTTTCCTTGTCACACAAACCCTACTTTTTCATTTGCACACTTTTGTGGAGCTGAAGTTCCCGTCTTTTTCTCCCACAAACTTTACAGATGAACACTTTGCTTATTATTTGGCGTTAGAGAAGAATAAAGGAGCCTTGGAAAGGAAGATGGACTGCTCACTACCTTTCCGAACGTAATGAAATTTTTAATTTCCAGTATTGGATGTTGCCACTTGATGTTGCCACGAAACTCGCATTCCCCCCCTAAAAAAACACGCCATTCATGCCATTCGCTATTTTGCCATTGTGGCTCCCTGGCATTTATACCGGGAAAAATCTATTTGCTTTTACATTCGCTAATAAAAATTGATTCACTTTCGCTGAAATCTTTTCTCAGTGATTTGAATGCAAACTTTACATAGAAGGTAGCAACTGAGCAATTCCGAATGAATTTAAACCAATGCGAGTGAAATGTTTTAATACACAATGTTGACATCTACTTGATTATTTTTGCCTATTTTGCGGTAGCAACACCGTATGGCAAAACAAACCAGAGTTGGCGTTCTTTTCCGTACAATATTACAAATCCATATCACTTCAGTCAGTGAGAATGGAGGAAAAACTACAGCTAGAACAGTGGAAATGTACATTTACATGTAAATTTGAGGAAACCGTTGCAAGAAATTGCGCGTCTTCGTCACATTGTTTTGAATTCTCCAAGCCAGCAGACCTTAGAAATTCTTCTAGAAATTCTGACCAGTAGGACATTGATTATATATTTCTTCTAGAACCATATATAATTCAAGGCATCTGTAGGCATAGCAAAAAGTAAAAAGTATATGTAAACACACCTTCAGCAAGGTAAACTGAAAAATAATAAAGAAATTTTAAGTCTGTACAATCTGCATGCATGGTCTACAGTCTGCATTTTAACATGACCGCTTGGCAAAAACTAAGTTTTCCAGGCTCTACTTATACTTGCCTAAGAATATAAAAATGCTGTTATTGTTAGCTGCTGATTTCAATGACTTTGCTTTTATCTTATAAGAACAATATTCCATTAGTTACTGTTTTACATTTGTAAAATAATTCTGATACTTATTAAATATGGGCAGCTTTGCCTTGACAAGTAATTGCACATGACAAGTTAGTTTAATTTTAGGGACATTAAAATAAATATGAGAGCTTGCCATTGAAATATTGCCTTGTTCTAAAAGTCAGACTAATATAAGGTTTTGAGCAAAGACACTTGGCATGATAGCTAGCTGTCAATTAGTTGAACTTGCTCGTGTGTACAGCTTGACAAGGAAAACTTGTCATGGAATCGCCTTTGTGTAAATATTCTGTGTCTTGGTACAAAACCATTCAAATGAAGTTGAGTTTGATTTTCATTTGAATAAATCTGTAACACACATTTTATATGAAATACAATAATACTTTATCATTGTGCAAAAAAGTTACATAGCACCTTGAGCATAAAGTCCTAAGGCACCTTACAAATCAGTCTTGAAGTGTTAAAAGTCGATTAAAAATTCAACACTAAATCAAAATTCATCTTTTCTAAGATTAATCTAAAAAATCAAAATATAACTAAGATAGTGCACTAGGACTCTTTTCAAACCAGAGGTAAAAGGAAATTAGCAAGTGAGATTGCTTACTTTGTTGCAATGCTAACTTCAAGTGTACCAATGCAACTACTTTTTCAACTTTTTCACCTCATTTTTGTATGCATGCACTAATTTCATTTTTCTGCCACTATAAAAGTGATGAAAATGCTATGATCCTGTTTAATCATCCAGTATTATTCTCTGCCTTTCTACTTACAGTTGCAGCATTTATAACTTGTCTGCTTTAATCTTGCTGTGCTCATAGTCAGGCCTACGCATTTCAAGTGTTGCCACTTGTGGCATTTTACACACTTTATGTAGCCTGTTCGACTTGGGTTGTGATGGTTGTGGGAGTTGTGAGGGTTGTGGTTGTGAGGGTAGTGGGAGTTGTGAGGGTTGTGGGAGCTGTGAGGGTTGTGGGAGTTGTGAGGGTTGTGGGAGTTTCAGAGGTTGTGAGGGTTGTTGGAGTTGTGAGGGTTGTGGGGGTTGTGGGGATGTGATCGAGGGTTGTGGGAGTTGTGAGGGCTGTGGGAGTGGTGAGGGTCATGGGAGTTGTGAGTTAGGGTTGTGGGAGTTGTGAGAGTTGTGAGGGTTGTGAGAGCTGTGAGGGTTGTGGGAGTTGTGAGGGTTGTGGGAGTTGCGGAGGTTGTGGGGGTTGTGGGAGTTGCGGAGGTTGTGGGTGTTATGGAAATCCGTCTTTCCACTAGATTGCATACTTACAAGACGCAGCCTCTTATAATTTAGGGACGGGCCATTATTTTTTTGGAGGGGGGGGGGGGGAATCAAAAATCCCGAAAAAAATTGTTTGCAAAAGCAAAAAATCCCAAATAAATTGTTTGCAGACATGAAAAATCAGGTAACTGTGTATAAATAAATGTAATAATAATAATAGCAGAATTCATCACTGTAGGCGAAAAGCTAAACTTGCTAAACAGAGCACATACCCGTAACCTGTGAGCCATCGTCATCATCATCATCACCAACCGAGACCACTGGTTGGACACAGTCGTGTACAAAAAAAATTGTCTGCAGAAAGATGCAGCTGGAAAAAAATTGTTTGCACAGACAAAAACACAGAAAAAAATTGTTTGTCTTGAAAAAATTTTCATCTCCCCCCCCAATAAGGGATGGACCATTATTTTTTTGGAACTTAAAATGTATAGATTTCTTTGTGCAGGGAAAAATGATGCTGCAGCGTCATATTTGCCCTCAAAGATGCAGAAAAGTACACTGTCTGAAGTTCTACAGCCGTAGTGGGTAACAATGGATTGCTTGTGGCCATTATGCCACAACCATAAATATATATGAACTCCTAAAAACTTGCTGGTTGTGGCCGTTGTGCCACAACCAGAAGCACAACCTCTAAAAGTCCATCCAAAAACGTGCCACACTTGCCCCCAGGCATACCCTGGGCATTTGACTGTGCATCGTGCCCGGGGAGGCGGGACTTTGAAGGTTGCCTTGCAGCGCAATTGGAAGGGTGGGAAAAATCGAACCAGATTTATCTCTTGTTCTAACGCAGGGGTTTCAATAAAATTTGAAGTAGGCAGCTGGTTTGAGTAGAGTAACCGACTGTATCAACAGGGGCTTTGAAAGAATCTTCTTGTAATTACTTCAATTTAGGGGAAAAGTAGCCGATTTCTCTGAGCGAAATAGCCGACGCTTTTCGTTGGCCGTCGGTGCTTATTGAAAGCACTGCTAACGTTATACGCCCGTGAGTTCTTTTCGGATTTTGCAGGTTTGTCGGATTTCCAAGATAGAATTTTGCCTTTGTTAGTTAATACCTCTCTCAAAAGAGTCTTTAAAAGAAGTTTGAAGGTGTTATTATGGCATATATCTCTCTGAGAATCGTGAATAGTGTTTGATTGAAGACGAAATTTGTCTTTGAGGAGAGGTATTTCAGTACTAAAGGGTGGGGCATTTAAATGGCTTTTTTGCCCCGCGGGGAGGGAATTTGAACAAGCCAATCTTTAAAAGTTCAAATGCCTGGGGGGTTGCCCGGGGGGGGGGATGTTGAAGCTTCAATTTGGCTGGTACACTACACTAACTACATGTAGCTATTACATAGTACCATGTATTCATGGCAACCTCAAAGTCCCAGTGTTTGGAATCGTCCTTGCATTAATAGAAATCGGCAACGATACCAACAGACTGTCTGTACATGTAAAGTCATTCCTTGCACATCTCTGAACCCGGTTCTCTGACGTTTATAATACAAGCTAAAGCAAAACGCGATTGCAGTAGATAGGGGGGGGGGGACAGGGGGGTTTGAACCTCCCGCTTCCCGTACCCTTTAATCCCGGTTCCCGCCCTGTATTTTTTGGCTCCCGCCCCTTTGCATTTTTTCGATTGCGAAATATTGCGCAATGTTGCATAATTTTTCCCTTTTTCTCCCGCTTCCCGCCACCTTGGGAATCCCGCTTCCCGCCCCCTCTTCTCCCGCCTCCCGTACACCTCCCGCCCCCTTTTCTCCCGGTCTCCCGCCCCCCTGTCCCCCCCCCCTAGATACATATAGTTAAAAAGCATACCCAAGAAGTCTTCAGGTTTCCAAAAATTTCACACACAATTCCTCATGATCAAGGTTAGGAAAAGGCTCAGTTCTCAGCCGTGAGTGTCTCGATGCGCCCGCGATTCTCGCCAGCGAGAATCGCGGGCGCATCGAGACACTCACGGCTGGAGACTGAGCCTAGGGTAGGCCAATCTCGTCCCCAGAGCCCGCGCGCATTTACGGTCAGCGGGATCGAAATGCCACGGACTCGACCACGGACTAGCCTGCGTAGCAGGCGTAAACGGGGAAGGGGAAGGGGAGCGAGAACGCGGGAGGAAAATGGGTTCTGGGAGCTAGGGACGAGGGAACGCCTGCTACAAAGACCCCCATTTTTCCATCTCCACCCACCGATTTTTAGGTAATCTAATTAAGTTAACTATCAATGCAACCACCAATCAGAAACAGTCGCGCGCTTTCCTGCATGACTGACTGCACGCAGGAATTTAATGAAGCATCTAAAAATAAAGTTAGGATGAGAATTTTTTCCAATCAAAGAACTTATACTTGCGCTTTTTTCGAAATAAGAGACACGAAGCTTTTCTAAATAAAAAGATTTATTAAGGCAAACCCCTCTTTGCTTCTGAAAATCAAACACGTTCAATTTTCGCTTCTAGGAAAGGTAAGCTTATTTTAAAACACGCAAGCGAAGAACCGCGATACATTTTGAATGGCATTTATATTGACCGAAGTGCACGTTTTGAAATTTCAAAAGTAACGCGAAATCTAAGAATCGGACAATTAAAAAAATATATTTCAATACAAATCTACAATAAAAAATGCAGGTTGCTTTACCATGGATTCCCTACAAAGTCAACAGCTTGAGTGATGTCTTATTGCAACCGCAGATTTCACTTTAAAACAACCGTCTGTTCTCAAAGAATAATTTCTTCGCTTTTAGTTCTCTGAGTTCCACTGTTTAAGGTGTCGAGCGTTTCTTTGGGCTTCTTCTTCTAATTTATAGTTCTCAAAGGGCGAGTCTTCATTCCGATATTAAACGGGATATTTACACTGCCTCGGAAATTCAAGCGTGAAACGGTGCAATGCTTTCTTGAAATCCTCTCTGACAATGACAAAATCTCTTCTTTCTAGGGCCGTATCCCTTTGGCAAAACCACTAAAACATCTCTTCCCTTTGGAAAGCCCTAACTACCGTTTCTCGCTCTGGTTTCGATTTCGCTACCTGGACCGGCCTGCTGACTGCTGCAACCAAGTTCAAATCTTCTAACTGCACGTCCTCGTCAAATTACGTCATTCCCGTGGGGCTTACTGTCAAAAATTAGCCAATCAGAATTCTGCGGCCGCTGGCGGCCGCAGAAATGAAAAGATGGGGGTCTTTGTAGCAGGCGTTCCCTCGTCCCTAGCCCCCAGTCCCCCTTATCCCGCGTTCTTGCTCCCCTTCCCCCTCCCCGTTTAAGCCTGCTACGCAGGCTACCACGGACTCTGGGATAATCAAAAACCGGATGCCACTTTTTAGGCTTCCGGTTTTTTAAAGCGCATGTGCGGCAATGTGCGGCAGTTTACGAACTGAGCATGCGTTATGGGTCGAGTAAAGACAAAAAAGGCGCGAAATATTAGGACGTCCCCGACAGTTAATCCCCGACAGGGCCAATCTCGTCCCCAGAGCCCGTGCGCATTTACGGTCAGCGGGATCGAAATGCCACGGACTGTCTCCCACGGAGACGACCACGGAGACAGAGCTGAATAACGCTGAACGGTCAGCGGTGCGAAACGCGGGCGACCGCGCGCGAACCCGACTTGGCGACTGGGCAGGCCTGGCGGGCTATTTAAAATGGCCGGTATTTGTGGGATTTTCCCGTACGGTAAACAACCCCGTTGGTTAAGCACAGTGTTGCGTGGTTAAGAAAAGTCTGTGTGTTTTTGGACAGCCAATACCATATTGTATCTTATTTCAGTTTGAAAGAATTTTGCTTTCATGGGTAAAATGGTGAAATTTTGGCTTAAACGAGATTTTACGAATTGTGCTTACATGTCCCAGTCGCTTTATTTTATCGCGAACGTTGCAAGTGGTGTTTTATTGGTTGTGGGACTTTTATTTTTTCCTCTGTTTTCGAGTCGGCCCAAGAAAATTGCTTTAAATGTGGAAGTCTACGGGCAAGTGAATTCCAAGGCAATTTATAACGACTTTCTCCCAGAAAGCCTGATACTCAGGCTAAACTTTGTCGTGTTGGTCAAGTGAATGCTGAATCGCTCGCTTGTCAACGCCACAGAAAACAACTCGAGAAAGACAACAACAAGTGTTCCTGTCAAAAGCATGGCACCGCTTCAGACAAGAGTAAACTGTCAAAAATTCCAATGACATTATCATCACTGAGGTAAGTAAAGCTTTCGTTTCAATAGAAACGTCTTAAATTATGATTTTGGTTTCTACGGAGCAACACCGCCATTGAACAAAAACTATGGTCGGTGTTAATTGAATTAAAATTAAGCACATGTCTGCATTAGTGTAACTTTCAACTTGCTTCATTACAAGTTTAAAAATTTCCAATTATAAAATTTTAAAAGTTTGTTGTAAGAGAATAAGGTATCTTTATGAACAGTGACACAGCCGCTTTACGACGCTTCGACTTGCCGCAATACAGCTTTTAGAAATAAAAAGCTTTTCAACCACAATTTCTATTGAACGAAAACTTTACTTACCTCAATGATGTCGCCAAAGACACCGAATTCTTCTTTTAACATTTCCCAGCACTAAATCGGCATTAAGAACAAAATATTCCACAATTTATTGTCCTTTTCGAACACAATTAACAAGAAACTGACTCATTCAGTAACTCATTCACATTCCACAGCCCAGAGCTGCGAT
>OZ024888.1:39876238-40087138 GCA_964017195.1 Siderastrea radians
CAGATTTAAATGAAAGAGAAAGAAAACAAGAAAAAATATTTTGCACGAAAGCAAGGCTATAACGACGTTTGCCCTATGATGTGTCACTTTCACTTTTTTAGTATTATTATTATCTCTCGCAAACGCAACTGGTTAGCTGTCTGCTCTAATAAAGAGTGTATCGTTTGACAATACGGATATGGAATTAAGTGTACATGCAAGACTCAACAAAGTAATATCATCAATATTTGTTTATCATGTGCCTTTGTTGAAGTTATTTTAGCATTAAAAAAAGCGTTGTCATTGTATTTACGGCCACGTGAAGGACACAATATTCAATGAAATTTGTACTTAAGGTCACCAACCAGTGTCAGTCGTATTGTCCACTGTGAAAAACTGAAACGTGCCCCTAAAGACTCATCACATTCTCGCCAACGACCAATTTTTACTTCCTGTTTTAATGGTCCCGGTCTGATCAATCGATGAAATCGATAATCGATAACAGTCGATGACAATCGATGGCAATCGATAACAGTAATCAATTGATATCGGAAATCGATGACCAATCGATTGGCAAAAAAAATTGTTTTTTTAATTGCCATCGATTATTATCGATTGTCATCGATTGGCATCGATTGGCATCGATTGTCATCGATTTCCATATTTTTTGGGAGGTCAAAAGGGAAATATTTTACAGAGGAAATGCGGTGAAATGAGATTACGTAACGATCACAAATTTGTACACCGAGAACACGGCGGAGAAACCGAGTAAAGCATCAGACGAGATCCATGCTACATTTTAATATTCCCGTGATTTATTTCTCATATCTTCCTTAACATCCGGCTTGACAATGCGAAGCAATCGTTATCCTGGTCGTCTATAGTTCCCAAATCTGGGCACTAATTCAGCTAGATTACACCGTGCGTCGAATTTCGTTGCCTCGTCGCTTCGGTATAGTAATTTTTATCCTCACGGGCACGTTTATCCCTCCTCCTCCAGGACGCCATCTTGCTTTGGCATCATTAACTGGACTTCCTGTTACAGTTCTACCGAAATGAACCAATCTCCTGTCTTCTTCTGAGCAACGAATCGCTCGCCAACTTCAACAGAAAAAGGGCACCCGTGATAACCCTTAACTTCAACCCGCTGGATATTCAAAATCACCTGACACATGCTAACCGACTTATTTGTGTAAAGGACGGAACAAAAGTCTTGACGTACGCGGTCACGAGCGGAACTAAATAATTGATCGAAAATCGATCGAAAGCAAACAGCTTGACAGCAAATGGCAGTAAATAGTAGTCGACGATCGATGGTAATCGATGGTAATCGATGACAATCGATTACAATTAGAGGACTCGAGCTTGTGATTATCGATTGGTCATCGATTGGCCGATAGCAATCGACAGCAATTAACTAATTGTCATCGGTTGTTATCGATTGATCGATTGGATTTCCGATGATCGATTGCCATCGATTGATCAGGCCGGGTAAGGATACATGGGCCAGTCAGAGGTAACTTGTGTATGGAGAAAATAAGTTAACACCAAGAAGCAGGAGACAACATTTTCACAAACTTAAAGCCTGGTTCTCATATGCCGCCGAACTACCTGCGACATAGCCGCCGGAACTGCCTGGGATACTGTTCCGACATATGAGAACATACGCCGCCGGCAACGACAACCATCGCAGGCCTTTACCGCCGGCGTGCCTGCGAAGTTGAACTCAAATCATCTTCGCAGGCTTGCCGGCGGTAAAGGCCTGCGATGGTTGTTGTTGCCGGCGGCGTATGTTCTCATATGTCGGAACAGTATCCCAGGCACTACCGGCGGCTATGTTGCAGGTAGTTCAGCGGCATATGAGAACCAGACTTTAATTGCAAGAGAAGGGTATTTATGGACCTTTCAAAAATCGCAAGACCACCACATAAATTATCCATTAAACCCGGAAAACCTTCGGAAAATAACTGTTGAGACCGTACTGAACATCTATCAGTAGTGATTTATTCACTCCATTAGCAAGCGTCATCGTTTGGTTCCGATGACGTAATCCCCCAAAAAATTCCATTTTATCCACTTATAAATTTTCGTAATGAGATATTTAAAACATGAAATATTTTCTTTAGAATTTGGGGATGCCACATCAATGCCATAAGAATTATAATTCAATAATTTGTAATCAGTTTATGTACAACCAATAAAACAAAGGAAACAAACAAATGCCTTGATCGTCTACTTTTGAAGATTTAGATCAAGATCGAGCCATATTCTAAATTACAAACCTGATAAGAAATTTTGACTGAGAATATGACAGCCCGTTTTAGGTACCCAGAATAATAGAAACGTAGGAATGACGATGCACGAGGAAATGACTATTACGAGCGCTGTACATTTAGCAGCCGTTTTTCTATTTTGGCTTGTAAAAACCGTTGCCTTCTTGAGGTCACTCGCGCTTATTGTTTATGCGCATCCTTGCTGTACAGGTAACTCCATTCTCGACACCACAGCTCTTCTCTTTTGCGCATCGCTCCCTTAGTTATGCAAATGAGAAGTGTTCTGGAGTCGAGAATGATGTAATTCGATTTGCAATGTCGTACATCGAGTAGCCGGGGCACGTTGAAGATGAGAATTGAAGAGAAATGTTGCGCTGATGGGTGTTGTTTTAACTTTTCGCTGTTATAATTTTTTCGAATGTGTGATAACCAATTGTGTTTCCTTTGCTAAATCACTTTCTTTACCAGCTGTAAATTTCATGAGGCAGTTAAAAATAAAGAATTCCTCCATGGACCATCGAATATCGTTAATATCGAGGCTAAGCAAGGTATGCAATTGTCCTTCTTAAAAAATTTGTATATTAGAGGTGATCGTGTGTTGAAAATACCAGATTTAACATACCTACTTAAATGAAATGAAACACACCCATTTTATCTCCAGCAATTCATTTTTAATATCTTAGAGCTACAACCCCGGTAGCCATATCGACTTACGAGGACCGATTTTTCAAAGTTAGTCTTCTTGTATGCCCTTTGTCTACGACCCCCGCCCCTCCGTCCCCCGCAAAAAGAATTCCTGTAAGATACAGATATATTTACTTTTATCTCGATATTACGTACCCGATATTTATCCTTCGTATCACCAATTATATTGTTTGATTGAAATTTATTGACGAAATTCTTGACAAATAAACTCTGTCAAGACAGGTGCCTCTGTTCGTCACATTTCAATTCAATAATCCAGTTTTCTACAGCAGTGAATGTTTTAAGCTTATTGCATTCAAATATTTCTCTAAAGTATGGAGGGTCAGAATAAGGAAAGTACGCGCTCCCGAGAACAATATCATTAATACGTAATAGCGCTACGTCCTATTATAATTTGGGAAACAATCAGGATTCTGTGAATTCATCTGACTTCCACAATCGACCCAGCCTGAAGCCTCGTCCAATTTGATGGACCTCTATATTTTTAAAATCCAACCATTTTCCAACTGGACAATACCAAGTCCTTTTGCAAATAAATACTATGCTAGACAAATAAAACTGAACGATCGGAAGTGTATCCTTGATCCTTTCGTCAACTGGAGTCGGCAATATACTTAATTTTGCATTTAATTTATGATTCATTTTTATCTCGTGAGGTTTCTTAGCTACTCTGTTAATTTTCGTAAGCTTCATTGCACTTCCTATTCCCTCGTAATACAAAGAAGATTTCAAAGTCTCATCATCTCCTTGCACGTTTCCCAGCTTATTTGCACAAAACCTGACATGATGCAAAATGAAACCACGCTTGGAACCCAATTTCATCAAATGAAACCGTGATCCCTGGTGAAATGAAAATTACAAAGATAACAAAAATGTTCGAGTGTCACAGGACAGAACCTTGAGTACTAAGTAGTTTTCTTGCGTGGTCACCAGTGTTTTACCGGCTTCAATTCAACGCCATGGGAGGGGAGAGAGAGAGGAGGAGGGACTATCGAAGGAATAGGAGTACAGCATTTAAAAAATCTTTTAGTCACCACTTAAAAAGCTATTGTTATTAAGATCTAATGCATAGGAGCACCGAGAGAAAAAAATCCGTCCGAGAAGATTTTGTGAACACAGAAATCAGACAAAATTCAATATCAATGCTTGTTCTCTTTATTCCCATTTTAATTGCTACACGTAAATTTAAGAATCCATCTGCCCGAAGAGTTGAACTAAAAACACTTAATTTCTTCTTTTTCTTCTGTTCGTTCCTGATTTGAAACACTAAAGACAGACAAACAAAACGACGTTATTTTTCAAGGGTAACAACGGCTGGAAATGCTAGTATCTACTAAAATATATATACCAAACATTTCGCAGGAATATGAATTATTGGAGTTGTATTGTTAACTGTTTGTTTTAAAAGAACATCCATTAAATATTGAAAGCTACACAGTATACATCGAGAAGGATTTAGAGGATGATCAATATTTGATTTGTGATAAAAAGAAAAACACCCAAACACCGTGATGATTACCCCATTCACCTCATGTTTCAACCGCAGTTTATATATAAATTATGTTTCCTACATTCGTTACGTATTCTGACACTGTGAGAGATAAGCAATCCCCAATACCTACATCATTTTCCTTCCGCGACAATCAGTACGCTGCTGAACCTAAAATAAAAGGCACAAATTTGATTTTAACGAAAATAATCAGAACACACTAATACATACAGCTTGCAAAAGTAGCCAAATGAAAATTAGAAACTATAAATATGCCCCATGGACTTTTTGAGTAAAAATTATTTTGAAAATACACCGTAATCACAAATGGCGGACGCGAGAAAAAAGCCTGGTACCTAACACCAAAATAATTTTACTGCCGTATGCAAACTGCACAGAAATTAGTACAAATTAGTAATAGTGGTTTTATATTTCATTTAGGATGAGCCCACGATCCAGGTCATAATGTTTATTGCTGTGCCCCTTGTTGTAGTCCGAAAGGATAATTTTGCTTACCGAAGGATTCAAACCTTTGAGGGCAATAGTTACAAAACCACCTCGCAGTTTTCAATTTTTTTTTTCTGCTCGGCAGAAAAAAATGGATACCACTTCAATACTTGAGAAAATGAGCGTTGTATCGCGCCTTGTTGTAGCGGAGGTATAGGTCGCAAATTTTGACATTCTTACAGACGGCGAGAGTAAGTTCTATAGCGGTATGCAAGTAATCTCTACTGTCATACAAACATCCAGCTCTTTATACAAACTCAAAAGAAAATTGTTTGAGTAAATGAGGAAGAATCCATTTAAAATAACGACTACTTAAATCCAAATGGGAAATGCTCACGTCAAAGTTAAGCGTCAATTCAGTGGGAGAATGGCGAGTTAAAATCACGTACGTCTGCATGAATAATTTGCGGATTTGATCTTAGTTCGTTTTATGTTGGCTTTGCAATCTTGCTCACGATTCAGCGGAAGGTGATATATGTAAACCCAGTGGGAAACGGTAGTAATATACGGGCGTTCAGTCAAAAATGTTCGGATGTTAACTCTTTATACGATGAGAAAAATAACTGAAGGGACTCTACATACCTCTGGGCTAATCTCAGTTAGAGATCGACGGAGAACTCTTAAACTGGAAGAGTAATTTTGGTGGCTCTTTGTCGGCATTGCGGCAACAGGATATTGCCCTCGGCAAAGACAAAACCACACACAGAACAGTCACGTTTTTTTATTCCTTCGGCGACTATCCTTAAACGCCTCGATTCCATGCTCGGCCGCTCACTCGCCCCAGGTCAGCCGCCATTTGTGAATACGTGTATCGGAAACATTCAGTACAATTAAACATATTAAAATTCCTCCACGTAAATAATCTAACTCTTTGGAAAATAAAGAAAAACAACTCGTTAATCAGGATAAGGAATCAATAGAGATTATTCATCGCACAGCGTATTATTTATTAAAAGATTATTTCAAGAACATTGAATTAAAGAAACTACAACAACATGCGTACAATTCAACAAAACTGTTAAAGCATAATGCACATGTTTAAATGCTTTCAGTAACACGCGAACTCCGGAGTTCACGAGTCAACCAACGGTTGTGCTGCTTTTCACTGCTATCAATCATTGTAGGGGGTCTTAAGAAATCCAGCTCAATAGGGATCAAAAGGGTAAAGTTCCTGCGTCATGATTGGTGGATTGGATTTACTTTGTCGGTTTCTGTTTTTCATGGTTGGTCGGTTGTCGAATTTAATCATGATTTACGACAGTCAAAAAAAATTCAGTAGCCAGTTGGGATTTTGATTTTCAGAGGTCGCTAGTTATTGAAAGGCGCGATTATTTATGACGTATGTTACCTTAATACCAACAAAACAAAGTGATGCACAGTCTTCAACTGGTATATGTTCGCCGTGTTCTACTGCAAATACGCGAATCTGATTGGCTCAATTATCATAGTGTAACTGTTTGATAGATCATGGGCTAAAGACAAGAGAGAAGTGATGTTTTGTCCATCCCTAAAGTGAATTCGACATTAACCTGCGATCAGGCCGAATTTTAGCATCGCTCTCATATTCTCTTGTTGGTCGCTCGCTAAAATAGGGCCTGATACAATCTCTCACAGGAGTTCGTGTCGGCGGCCAAATTTTGGCCGCGGGAACTCGCAATCTGATTGGCCCTCTAACAATAGAGCTGTCAACGGAAGTAAACTGTCTACGAGACTCGCTCACAATTTCGATCCGACCCCCATCGCCGAGGAACAACCAAGGAACAAGTCTGCCGAAGTAAAATCTGTTGTTCTAATAAATTCTCTTCGTTCTAGGAGAATTGTCACCATTTCTTTCTCTCCTGAGAATGGCGTTCGGTTTGACGCAAGCTGTCTCTCACCTGAAGCAGAGAAGTACAGCTACAGTGAAGTATGTATTCCGTTTTATCGCATCGCGTCTCGGAATTTTCATTTGACGGCTTTCAGCTAGTATTGATAACATGAACAGTGTAGTGGTTGTTTCCGCGTTTTACGAAACAAAACGAACAGCAGACGAACAAGTATCTTTCGCCAAGAATGATCAGCAAGACAACCGATAATTCGGTAAACTTAACGGTAAAATGATGTTTGGCGAGAGCCGCAATCAAGTCGCAATAACAATTTCAGTTTATATTCATTCATTGTTTAACACATATGTCGTTTTATTGATCTCTGACATTGACATCAAAGGATCTGACTAGTTTTATAATAAATGTTCTTCGTTTTAAAATTCGCTGCTGTTTAGAGATAAAATTCGCTGCTAATCTCAAATATTTATCACTTCTGGAACTAAATTAAATTACAAAATACTCCTTTGTTTATAAACGGTTTTATTTATATCTTTATTCTAAAGAATGAAACTGAAGGTACTTCTCTTAATTGCCCAAGGTTTTTTACGTAGAAAATTGGTGACAAATGCGAAGAGAATATTTCCGGATACCACCTGAAATGGGAAAGGATTCAAGCATGCAGCATATTTTGGTACATGACAACCTCGTCGTGTTTTGAATTTTCATTCAGTTTCAGCTCAGACAGAGCAACCATGTACAATACCGGAACCTTCAAGTTAGCAATCGGGTAAATTTGAGTGCTTGTGCCCAGAAGATATATCGTAACCTATGATTTTCTTATTTTGCCGACATTTGCGTGACCGCTTTTTGCGAATTGCGGTTATGGGAAATTTGCATACCGATGATCGTGCAAGCGGAAGAAATTTTGATTGGCTGTTTTGTTGAATGTCAATCAATCAAAAAAGTGGGCGGAAGACGTTCCGTAGAAGGATTGTATCAGGCTCTATTTTTCGTTTCGCCCGTCCCGCCTGAATGTTTCACCGAGCGAAACGAAAATAGAGCCTGATCGCAGGCTAATTCGACATCGTATGACCTTCATTATTTTAGTTACTTAGCGGCCAAATGCTGGAATGCACTCCCTGATAATTATAGGACCTCTGTAGAGTTCAATCAATTCAGCAAATTAATTACGTCTTATAACAGTACTTTAAAAACTGAATTGTCATTTTAGGAATCCTTTTAATTTATTTTGAATTTTTTGCTGTCGTTTATTCATTAGTTTTTCCGCTCGGAGATATTAGCATTTCCGTTCTTCTTTTAAATTCGAGTGTAAATAAAGTTTGTTCTTGTTGTTGTTGTTGCTACTGTTTTACATCCACTTAAAACACTCACAAGGCTCGCCAACGCAGCGTTCCAAGTCGCCGAGGGCGATTGGTACAGGTTCTGGTACATAGTGTCCAGGACCCCCAGCTGCTCCAGCTACCATTGACACAGAAAAACAAGGTGTTTTGCACTCAGATTTGAATAGATCATTGCTTTTCAATTGCATTAAAAATATGAGAAGTAGGTAGGTAAGTAACTGAAAACTGTTCGAAATTACTTCAAATTAATACTTTAAATTGTAATTTACATTTCAAGTAAACCTTTGCGAAAAAAGTACAGAACAACGTTCATGACATCGTTGACAAGGTCAATCGAGAAAATACGGCAAGCGAGGTAAGTGAAGTTTATTTCCACATTCATGGCTATATTTTAGCATTTAACAAGCCTAGGTTAATATCCCAAACGAACTCTTAAATCGAGAATACCGCTTGCGGGTAAGAGTCACATTCGCGCTTTCAGACGGGGAGCCTGGGCCGCCTGAGTTCGAACATGCGCCTTTTTGGACAACAAATTTTGATAGATAATGTTTAAGATGATGTATCTGAAACTGTAATTTAAAAACGCGTCAGCTTCTGTGTTCTGTGTTTCTGTGCTTCTGCGTGATATCTGATATATTTGCTGTTTTTTTTTTCTTTTTTAAGGAAAGGTTGTTAAACTGATTTTGGAGCTTAATGTGTGAAGGTTGTTAGTACAGACAAATTGTGGCTGTATGTAGAACTGCTTGTGTTTTGACAGGATGTCACTGGCTAAGACAAAACCGAATAGACTTATAATTTCAATTACCAGTTGCGATTGCAATCATCAATTCCGTTTGCAACCTAACAATAAAATGCCCAAGACATACATACAACTTTGTTGGTGGAACACATGGTAAACAAAAACCTGAAAGGTTTTTATAATTCAAAGGGACATGCCTGTGCCATTGTTAGTGAAGGTTATAAAACGATATCTGAAACACCTTTTAAACAACATACTCAAACAATGCTGCAATGATGAAGGCAATTTAGTAATTGACATTAAGTAGAGTCTCATTCGGAACAACATCAAGAAATTCAATGACAACTTATATCTTTCTTAACAGCACTATTTAGAGGCCGCCTCTCTTATAAAAACGCTCGAACTCTCAAAGGGCGATATTGTGACCTTACACTTCGTCAAAATAATTGCTTCTTGAAATAAACCTCTCATTAATGTAGGGCAGGTATGGTGGGTCTTTCTCTTGGTTTAAGGTGAATGGATATATTGCTCAGAAATAAAATCTTTATTCTTATTTCTCTTCAAGTCAAGAGTACACATAAAAGCAGACAACAGCAACGCTTTGTAGTCAAGACTTCTCATTTTCACCTCTTCTCTTGAATTTTTCTTGCTGTGTTGCTTTCAGGAGTCGAAGATTTTACATCGGCCATTTATGCAGCAGTGACATCCTGCCACAAAATAACAAATTAATGGAGTTTATTATAGTGCTGACTGACGTTGGGTGAACCAACGTCAAAGGCATCATGTCTTCTAATGCAGAGATATTTCTGCACAGGTAGACGCCTATGGGGAAAAACAGATCTTAGCAAGGGATATTGAATCCAAAAAAAAAATGTAAGTAACCGCGCATTTTGCAGAAATAATTAAGCAAACATGATTCTAAAAGAGCTTTGAAATACAGAACAATGTACGGAATCCTCTTTCCAAATTGGTAAATTGATAAATGGAGTTGCCCTAAGAATGCTCATCAGTGCTGACTGACGTTGCGAAAACCTACGCTGAAGGCATCGCTAGAGTCTTAAATAAGGGTTTATCAGATATTGGGGATGACGAAGATAGTTTAAATTCAGCGTGACAACATTGTCTGTTGACTTATCTGGACCATGTTTGTTTTTTTGTTTGTTTATTTCTTTGTTTGTTTGTTTGTTTGTTTGTTTGTTTGTTTGTTTGTTTGTTTGTTCGTGTGGTTGTTTTGTACATGAACTTATACATTGCAATTACATAGCACATTATAAAGCACATCTCAATTGTTGAAAGCAAAGAACACACAACCTATAGATAAGAAAATTACTATTTTAGATAGCTAAAGCATAGCTGCCTACCTTTTTTAGTCTGCTAGTCCCCTTTGTTAAGGCTTCCATCTAAAGGCAAACGTAGTACTTGTAAGTATTAATAAAGAGTGTGATTCATAACGCTTAAAACAAAAAAAGAAAAGAAAAGAAAAGAAACAAAAGAAATAATGCCCGCTTGGTTTCTTAACAAAGGACATAAGCATCGTGTCATGTTCTGGATGAAGTCATGTATTCAGAAGCAGGAGGAAACCCATTTAAATTCCGACGGCCGGGTATTCTATTCGTTAGCTTGACTCCCCTCCTATGTAGCGAGGCAAAATGCTATAGTTTCATGTTGCAACTTATTGCATCCCAAATTTTGTCAGGACGGGCACTAAATAAAACGGTATGCAATCTAAATAGAACAGTATGAACTGAAGTTCAGGTATTTTAATCAAAATTTATCTTGTTAGTTGTGATGAGTTACTACGGATACTTAAATACTTAGATTAAGGTACTCCCTAATTAGCTTGCGAAAATATAGACGAAATATAGAGAAGTAGGAGCACTACATGATGAGGAAGTTGAGTCTATCTACACTAGTAACTTACCATCTTTATCATGTTAGTTGCTTTGTTTCTGTACAAGCAATCTTTGATCATATTTGTTTTTAAACTTCCTTTTTATGAATAAAGTATCATAAGTTAACACGGAATTGCAAAAGTGTAAAACTTAGTCACGTACTTGAGCAGCCGTAAGAAGCTTTGCATTTCTTTTTCTTGTATCCAACACCCGAACAGGGTCTGCCATTGTTGGCGGGTTTGGGATTATCGCAGAATCGTTTTCTCTCCCGGATACCGTAACCACATGTTTTACTACATGCAGTCCAGCTGGACCATGAACTCCACTTTCCATCAACTGCGTCAGAAAAAAATAATAATAACCTCTATAATAATCTGAAATAATAGCAATAGTAATAAGAATAATAATATTGATACAGGATAGCCCCATCAGAGTAACAACACTGATATCAAACGAGGTCCTGTCCTATTTAAAAACAATAAATAAAAAAAATAAGTGCCTGAAAGATATAAAAAATATATCCTAAAACATTAAAACTATTTACAAAACTTGTTCAGTTAAAAATGTGAAGTATTGAAAAAGTAGTCCTTAACAGCTTATAAAAAATAATTAAAAGTTTCTTTCGACTTTACTATGGGTCGTTGTACCCCTAGGCTCTTGTAAATTGAAATGACCGTTAATTTCGCAATCTATAAGTTCACCTTCGGGGTATGAATGTAATTACATTGTTTTGTAACAATTGCGTGAACGGAAGTATTTTAATCAAAATTATCGTTAAAATAAGACAATACTATACCATCAAGACATTTCTTTACATAAACAACTGTATGTATTTTCTAGGGGAAATTTTCTTTTATTGAAACAATCTGTGATCATAGTTCGTTTTCAACCTTCATATTTATGGATAAAGTATTATAAATTAATACGGAATTGCAAAAGTGTAAAACTAAGTCACGTACTTGGGCAGCGGTAGGAAGCTTTGCATTTCTCCTTCTTATATGCAACACCCGAACAGGGTCTACCATTGTTGGCGGGTTTGGGATTATCGCAGAATCGTTTTCTCTCCCGGATACCGTAACCACATGTTTTACTACATGCAGTCCAGCTGGACCATGAACCCCACTTTCCATCAACTGCGTCAGAAAAAAAAAGAATAACCTCTATAATAATCATAATCACAAGGATAATTAACAATTATTCTACGAGGGCGCGCTGGATATCGAATGTTATTATTCAACAAATTGTCACTATGCCCATATATGGTAAGGAAGCCCTCAATATCTGTCATCCGTACATGACAGATATCCTGCGATATACGTAAATGACCATATTTAGAAGTACACTGCAGATTTTCTTTCATTGCTTGTTTGGCGGCCATTTTGAAAAGCGAGGCAGTTTTAGCAGTGTTCTCCAGAAATTTCAACTCCCTGGAAGAAACTTTCCACGATTAAATGCTCTCAAAAAGTCAACAAGTATTTGCTTCAGCTCACAAAGATATCCAGAGGTTGACTTGGAATTTTCATAGTGAGAACTCAACCAAGAAAAAAGCTATTGCGAACGAAGCAGCACACTTGCTCACGGAAAGTTGTAAAGATTAAAATTGAAAAGATTTAATTCACAGGAAGAGGACTTATTCTCGGTAAGGTAGCAATACTTTTTTACTTTGTCTTGTCATTTCCAAACATGAGTTTGTAAATAAGTCTTTTTAAGTGAACGGTAGTAAACTTCGATTTCTTGAAGTTCTGTTTTGATTTTTATTAAGCTTATGTGTTCCTAGCTAATTTAGCGTTTTCATCATAGAGCCGTAGTTTTTCTCGTTCTCGTTCTTGCGGAATATCCCCTGATTTAGCCAACTCAGCCTACGGCCTCGTCGGCTAAGTATCAGGTGATATTCCGCGCGATTTCGCAGGATAATTGTTAAATAGATAACCAACGAGGCGCGTAGCACCGAGTTGGTTATAATCATTCGATATCCAGCAAGCCCGAGTAGAATAAATGTCTTATTAAAAACTCAACCACTGTAATTGTTATAAAATCGAGAAGAAAGAAAAACCATGAGAAAAGAGATAAAACGGGAAGAAGAATAGGTCACATGACTGAGCGAAAAAGGCGCCAAAACTTTGCGAAGTGTTGCCGCGTTTCTTTCCAAAGCTGAATGGATCAATGTCAGATGGCTCAAGTGTTGCAGAAAAAATCTTTTAGTTATTGGCTCTGAAATGTGTCACGTGTTTTATTTTTCTTGAAGCATCGTTGTGATCATAGTTCAAAGCGGATTGAAGCTGTACGATTTTACGATATTACCGTGGGAGATGAACCGAACAAGTTTGTAATCCGTTCGCACAACGGCGTCATCATGTGTCAACATGTGCCTGTTTGATCGAATTGAAGACTAAATTGAACTTGAACAAGTATCATAACTTAACACGGAATTGCAAAAGTGTAAAACTAAGTCACGTACTTGGGCAACGGTAGGAAGCTTTGCATTTCTCCTTCTTATATGCAACACCCGAACAGGGTCTGCCATTGTTGGCGGGTTTGGGATTATCGCAGAATCGATTTCTCTCCCGGATACCGTAACCACATGTTTTACTACATGCAGTCCAGCTGGACCATGAACCCCACTTTCCATCAACTGCGTCAGAAAAAAAAATAATAACCTCTATAATAATCAGTAATAATAGTGAATAATCACAAGGATAATTAACAATTATTCTACGAGGGCGCGCTGGATATCGAATGATAGATAACCAACGAGGCGCGTAGCACAAAGTTGGTTATAATCATTCGATATCCAGCAAGCCCGAGTAGAATAATTGTTTTATTGAAAACTCAACCACTGTAATTGTTATAAAATCAAGAAGAAAGAAAAGACATGAGAAAAGAGATAAAACGGGAACAAGAATAGGTCACGTGTCTCAGCGAAAAAGGCGCCAAAACCTTGCGAAGTGTTGCCGCGTTTCTTTCCAAAGCTGAATGAATCAACGGATACTGCTCCGATGTGAACGAAGTTAGGTGGCACAAGTTTTGCAGAAAAAATCTTCTAATTATTGGAACTGAAATGTGTCACGTGTTTGATTTTTCTTGAAGCATCGTTGTGATCATAGTTCAAAGCGGATTGAAGCCTTCACGATTTTAGGATATTACCGTGGGAGTTGAACCGAACAAGTTTGTAATCCGTTCGCACAACGGCGTCATCATGTGTCGACATGTGCCTGTTTGATCGAATTGAAGACAGAATTTGAACTTGAACAGGTGTCATAACTCAACACGGAATTGCAAAAGTGTAAAACTAAGTCACATACTTGGGCAGCGGTAGGAAGCTTTGCATTTCTCCTTCTTATATGCAACACCCGAACAGGGTCTGCCATTGTTGGCGGGTTTGGGATTATCGCAGAATCGATTTCTCTCCCGGATACCGTAACCACATGTTTTACTACATGCAGTCCAACGGGACCATGAACCCCACTTTCCATCAACTGCGTCGGAAAAAGTAATAATAACCTCTATAATAATCAGTAATAATAACAAGAATAATAATATTTATACAGCATAGCCCCATCAGTGTTACAACACTGATATCAAATGAGGTCCTGTCCTATTTATAAACAAATAAATAATTGCCTGAAATATTCAAATACATATCTTAAAACATTCAAAACTATTTACATATCTTGTTCAGTGAAAAATTTGAAGTATTTGAAAATGTAATTCTTAACACCTAATAAAAAATTATTAAAAGTTTGTTTCGACTTAAATATGGGAAGGTAAGTCATTGTACCCCTAGGCTCTTGTAAAATAAAGTGATCGTTAATTTCGAAATCTCTAAGTTCGCCTTCGGGACATGAATGTAATTACATTGTTTTGTAACAATTGCGTAAACGGAAGTACTTAAATTAAAATAACTGTTAAAGTAAGGCGATACTATGCCATCAAGGCATTTCTTTACAAAAAGAACTGTATGAATTGAAGTTTCTTCTATTGAAGCAATCTGTGATCATATTTCGTTTTTAAACTTCATATTTATGGATGAAATATCATAACTTAACACGGAATTGCAAAGGTATAAAACTTAGTCACGTACTTGAGCAGCCGTAAGAAGCTTTGCATTTCTTTTTCTTGTATCCAACACCCGAACAGGGTCTGCCATTGTTGGCGGGTTTGGGATTATCGCAGAATCGTTTTCTCTCCCGGATACCATAACCACATGTTTTACTACATGCAGTCCAGCTGGACCATGAACTCCACTTTCCATCAACTGCGTCAGAAAAAAATAATAATAACCTCTTTAATAATCAGTAATAACAGTAATAGTAACAAGGATAATTAACAATTATTCCATGATCCCGCGTTGGATATGAGGTGATAAATAGCCAACGAGGCGCAAAGCGCAGAGTTGGTTAAAACCTAGCCTGCGTGGCCGGCGTTCGAAGGGGAAGGGAGAAGGGGAGTTCGAGCGCGAAGCGCGACAGAGAGCGCGAAGCGCGATCGTGGGGGGTGGATGGTGGGTGGTCCCACGATCGCGCTTCGCGCTCGAACTCCCCTTCTCCCTTCCCCTTCGAACGCCGGCCACGCAGGCTAGTTAAAACCAATCTCGTATCCAATAAGGGCGAATGGAATAATTGTTTTATTAAAATTCTCAACCTTCGCTTTAGCCCAATTTTATTTAATTTTACAAAACGATTGGGAAGTGATGCAACTTCCGGGCGCCAAAACGACATGATCACGTGACACGTGCACTGCCGTGCGATAATCCAAAAATCAAGGACTGTTCAAGTGTACGAGAAAAACCTTACTGCAGTATTCAAGCGTTCAAAGTTCAAGCAAAGTTCAAAGTTCACTGCCGTGCGAACAGTCGAATGAAAAATCAAAAGGGAAGCAAATTACAGCTTAACTGAAATTAACGATAATCCAAAAATCAAGGACTGTTCAAGTGGACGAGAAAAACCTTACTGCAGTATTCAAGCGTTCAAAGTTCAAGCTCATTGAGAAGCGTAATAATTGTGGAAATTTACACTGCAGTTGTAAAAATACTGCGGAAAGCTTCTCTGATCGCCGTGTGAAACGGGCGTTGTCCTGGTTGTAAAATTATTCTCGACTAAAACTGCTTCTCCGGTCGGCCCTTGATGTGGAAATTCCCAAGGACTGTTGCTGTTGGATTTCGTTTTTTCCCCTGCACTGAAGTGGCATTATCAGAGGACGCATTTGCAACGAAATCACTGAGAAAGAGTGACATCTTTTGTTGTTGTTCCATCGAAGGCCGCTCGTTGTAGGATTCAACAGCCTGGTCTGACTTGTGTCCCGTTATGGACTTTACGTGCCTGGTCTCACAGTTATGATCGGAGAGCACTGTGACAGATGTAGCCCTGAGGCAGTGGTTGGTGAGATGTGGTTCTATACCAGCTTGCTTTGACATCTCTATTATCATGTTGTCGAGCGTAGTTGTGGCTGAAGAGGTGCGTTGCAAAACCAGATTTTGTCGTCCGCGGGATTGAACTTTCTACTTTCGCTATCTCTTGGTCTCTGAAAGAGAGCATCTGAAGTCGGGTCGAGATGGCCTGAATAGTTCTAGATTGTTTTAACTGGACACCTTTCAGAGCCAGGGGTGGAAAATATCTTCTCTTCCGATTCGTCTTCGGCATCTGCGAGGTCGCCCTGGTGGTTTTTGTAGCCGGCAAGGAACCCAGGCTGACTTCTGTTCAGTTCGTAGTATTCAACCCCTTGTGGAGTTTTTCGTAAGGAAAACATTGCCAGTGTCAACTGTCGTTGGTTTTCTCATGTCCGTCGTTCAAAAAGGAGGCCAAGGAAGAAAAAAGCCGTCCTTTGTAATTGTGCAGGATTCAGGATGTCGGCCGGTCCGAGTTCGCAGATATCGAATAGTTTCTTCAGCTGTTCTTTGGAGATTGCTTTCTTGCGGACCACTCCACCTATTTTGCCCATTTTTCTTACGTTTTTCACGAAAGCGTCTAAAACTTAGTTGCCTCAGTAAAAGCAGGGTCAGCCATAATGGAAAACGGTTTGTTGTGTGGCGACGAGCTAAGGAAACGATCAATGGCGGCTCTTATGGATTTCATCGGCGAAGGTTTGTAATAAGTGCCATCTTTCTTCCTCGCATACGAATGAAAACACCTAAAAACAATCATTCAGTTCTTCTTTTGACATTTCTTCAATCGGTTTTGAAAACTTGGTGCCACCAAGACTAGCGAGCCATTCTGAAACGTTATGGTAAACGTTGACGTTGTTGTTGTTGTTACGTCGGTAATATTTGAAATTTTGCAACTTTTAAGGGAAACTTCACGGATACGTACCATTAAATAATCTCATCCGGAACTTTGTGCCTTATTTGTTGTTACTGGAATGGCACTATCCATAATTTGTTGTATTTCTTCTGTAGATAGCTCACCGAATCTGCTATTTTCGTCCATTTTTTTCTCCATGAAACTTGGCTTCCCGCTGGCTTCCCGCCGAAAAGTTTTAAGCTAAGCGACATTTTCCGAATTCATTTTCCATATAAGGTCAAACGTAGGAATTATGTCTGGGAACCGAGATCCAGTGAACCAATGAGAAAGCTAGAAATGCATTATCCGAGGTTGAGAATTTTATAATTAACAATTATTCTACGAGGGCGCGCTGGATATCGAATGATAGATAACGCGCCGAGTTGGTTATAATCATTTGATATCCAGCAAGCCCGAGTAGAATAATTGTTTTATTAAAAACTTAACCACTATTTAAAAACAAAAATCAAGAAAGAACGGGAAAAATGAGAAAGGAAATTTAAGCGTAACAAGAATCGATCACATGACTGAACGAAAAAGGCGCCAAAACCTTGCGAAGTGTTGCAGCGTTTCATTGCAAAGCTGAATGAATCAATGAAAACTGCTCGAAAGTGAACAAAGTAGCACACGTTTTGGAAAAAAATCTTCTAATTATTGGCTCTGAAATATGGTACATGTTTGATTTTTCCTGAACATTGTTGTAAACATCGTTCAAAGCGGATTGAAGCTGTACAATTTCACCATATAGCTGCTTGAGTTGAAACTGAACAAGTTTGTAATCTGTTCGCACAACGGAGCCATCATGTGCGTGTTTGATCGGACTGAAGACAGAACAAATTTGAACAGTTGAACTTGAAGAGGTATTTTCTATGCAGCTCAGAAGCAAGATTACTGTAGCGAGGAACATTAGAATTCACCATCATAGTTTGTTAAACGCAAAGCGCAAAATGCAGTTGTTCTCGGTTTAGAGGTTGCGGACGGAATGGTAAAAACAACATTCAAACAACTGGAAAAGCGATTCAACTCCGTTTACATGGCATCCAATTTCTATCTGAGCATTTGGACCTGCTGGAACACAGAGCTACAACAAGTGCAGGTAAACCAGTGTCCTGATTTTGCATGTTAAAGCCGAAAAACAATCTCGCCCTTCCTTCCTTCTTGGTAGTTTGCAGCTGTATTTTTTTTAGCACTTGTTTAGACTGCTTCATGATTTTCGCACTGACTCGCCATGAATGTGATAGTTTTTATTAAATGCTCCAGCCCCATTTCATTGTGTTTTATTTTATGTCTTGTCTTGATATTTTGAAGTGGAAATCCTTTTGATAATACCTACCGTTTGTTCAATTTCAATGATCGACGTGACGATCGATGAAAGAAATTAATTGTAAACACAACGCTTAATGCTTAAATTTCTATTTCTGCACAGTTTCTTCAAACAATTTTGACTTGTGTTAGACGACGCTGTTGGTGATGCTTGTTGGTGACGTTGTTGGAATTTCTGCTTAATTTAAACTTCCTGGCAAGTGATTTTTCTCGTCCATTTTTCTCGCCGGGTTGCTCGCGAGGAAAAAACTTTCAGCTCACTTTGTTGTTGAGTGTCGTTTGAGTGTTCATTGACCATATTTGGTCGCAGCAGGTATATGAGCTGATAGCCTAGCTCCGTTCAGCCAATCAAAATGCTAGAAATCCAATATACCTAGTCGAGTTTTTAATAATTAACAATTATTCTACGAGGGCGCGCTGGATATCGAATGATAGATAACCAACGAGGCGCGTAGTGCCTCGTTGGTTATAACCATTTGATATCCAGCAAGCCCGAGTAGAATAATTGTTTTATTAAAAACTTAACCACTGTTTTAAAAAAAAATCAAGAAAGAACGGGAAAAATGAGAAAAGAAATTTAAACGGAACAAGAATCGATCACATGACTGAACGAAAAAGGCGCCAAAACCTTGCGAAGTGTTGCAGTGTTTCATTGCAAAGCTGAATGAATCAATGATAAGTACTCGAAAGTGAACAAAGTAGCACAAGTTTTGGAGAAAAATCTTCTAATTATCGGCTCTGAAATATGGTATATGTTTGATTTTTCCTGAGACATTGTTGTAATCTCGTTCAAAGCGGATTGAAGCTGTACAATTTCACCACATTAACTGCTGGAGTTGAAACTGAACAAGTTTGTAATCTGTTCGCACAACGGAGCTATCATGTACGTGTTTGATCGAACTGAAGACAGAACAAATTTGAACTTGAAGAGGTAATTTCTATGCAGCTCAGAAGCAAGATTACTGTAGCGAGGAACATTAGAATTCACCATCATTGTTTGTTAAACGTAAAGCGCAAAATGCAGTTGTTCTTGGTTTAGAGGTTGCGGACGGAATGGTAAAAACAACATTCAAACAACTGGAAAAGCGATTTAACTCCGTTTACATGGCATCCGATTTCTATCTGAGCATTTGGACCTGTTGGAACACAGAGCTACAACGAGTGCAGGTAAACCAGTGTCAATTTTGCGTGTGTAAAGCCGAAAAAAATCTCGCCCTTCCTTCCTTCTTGGTAGTTTGCAGCTGTATTTTTTTTAAGTACTTGTTTGGACTGATTCATGATTTTCGCACCGACTTGCCATGAATGTGTGATAGTTTTACTACAATGCTCCTGCCCCATTTCATTGTGTTTTATTTTATGTCTTGTCTTGATATTTTGAGGTGGAAAGCCTTCCTGATAAAACCTACCGTTTGTTCAATTTCAATGATCGACGTGACGATCGATCAAAGAAATTTTAAATTGTGAACACAATGCTTAAATTTCCATTTCTGCACAGTTTCTTCAAACAATTTTGACTTGTGTTAGACGACGCTGTTGGTGATGCTTGTTGGTGATGTTGTTGGAATTTCTGCTTAATTTAAATTCGCTGTCAAGTGATTTTTCTCGTCCATTTTTCTCGCCGGGTTGCTCGCGAGGAAAAAACTTTCAGCTCACTTTGTTGTTGAGTGTCGTTTGAGTGTTCATTGACCATATTTGGTCGCAGCAGGTATATGAGCTGATAGCCTAGCTCCGTTCAGCCAATCAAAATGCTAGAAATCCAATATACCTAGTCCAGTTTTTAATAATAATATTTATACAGCATAGCCCCATCAAGCGGGCTCCTATCCTATTTATAAACAAATAAATAAAGAAATAAAATTACATATCTTAAAACATTAAAACTATTCACATGACTTGTTCCGTTAAAATTTGAAGCATTGAAAAAGTAATCCTTAACGCCTAATAAGAAAACAGTAAAACATTTTTCTCGACTTAAATATGGGAAGGCAAGTCATTATACCCAACGGCTCCTATAAAATAAAATGATCGTTTCGCAATCTCTAAGCTCACCTTCGGCACGACCCCTTGATAAAGACGAAGGTAAAGGGCGTTAACTACCCATGGTTAACACATGACCTATTGGACATCGATTTCTCGTTTATTCGTTATTTTTATTTGGGCACCACCGAGGAATTGATAACTCGAACCAGAGATGTTTCCACTGAGTTGCCAGTCATATATGGGACGAAACTAACATTTGAGCTGGAATGTAAAATAACGTACTTGAACAGGGATGTGAGGCACTGCAATTCTCCTTCTGATATCCAACACCCGGGCAGTATGTGCCATTGTAGGCTGGTTTGGGATTATCGCAGAATCGTTTCCTCTCCCTGGTACCGTTTCCACATGTTTTACTACAAGCGGTCCAACTGGTCCACGATCCCCACATTCCATCAACTGCGTAAACGAACAGAAAAATTATTGTTGTATTTCTCTTTGCTAACCAATGACCTATCAGCTGATTACTAATCGATTTCTTATTTATAGCATAAATAATTATGTAAAGATACCAAAAATGTTTCCATTGTGTTGCCAACCAAATACGGGACGAAAAAAACTACCAGTTGTTCTGCTTATTATGTATATATATTTTTTGCATTAGTTCCCAACATAAATACCCATAAAGACTTTTGCTATGTGAAAGGAAAACTAATCCGACCCGGAGGCCTTTAATTTGCTTGTTTTACCTGGCCAATAAATACTTTCATGGCTAGCGTTTGGAACCTCTACACTACAGCAAATTTTCCACTCAACCGAGAGGGTTGTCACAGTCGCGCGTCCTTGGATGTTTAAATTTTAGCATTACGATTGCATGGAATTCACGCGCTCACTCTGTGAAAGTGCAAATAAACAAGTGCACCCCAAAATGACCTTACGTCATCGCAAGCAAAACAGCTGCAAGATTTCTTAGCTGTTATAAGAACAATCGAGTACATAATCAGTTACCTGGGCACTTGTTATAGTTACATAGTCGTTCTCTTTGCCTGAATGGTCCTTCACATTGTTTACCCCCATTAGCAGGTGCAGGATTATCACATTCACGGGTCCTGCTGTGGTCTCCTCCTCCGCATGTCTTACTACACTCACCCCAGGGACCCCACTCTCCCCAGTTCCCGTCCACTAGAAAAGAATCAATTCAAGTTATTGTTTCTACAAAAACATTTTTAAGTCGATGTAATCATCATTAACACACGTTTTTTACACAAAATGAGGTGATTTTCTTGATATCGTTTCGTGACGATGTTATAAAATTATATGAAATATTTGATAAGCAATAACCTTTATTTGGTGTGAATAAATGCATTGATATTTATCCGTGTACACTGTCATTGCCGAGAAGCAAATAATTTTTCCAGACCGAAGCTCGAGAAAAACTGTTGTCTTCGAAGAACAGATAACGTCCAGGGACAACTATCGGTAGAACTTTTGAACCCCAAGAATAGGTAACTTGTGATCATTATCCCTGAAATCCACGCTCACATTTACTTTGTAGGATGTTGATTTTTTTGTGGGTGTGTGTGCGTGTTTTCTGTCATCGTTTCATCCGCAAGTATGTTTATGTTCTAGTTTATTATTAAAACCAATGCTTTTAAAAAATCTAAGTTTTAAAAACTGAAGGATGTGACGTAATATCAGCTGTAGGGTCAGATTTTGTTACTTGACTCACTTTGGCCTATCACGCGCGAGCGAACACCCACATTACCCATTACATGTATTATAGCCAAAGCAAAGATTTCCACCTGGCACATTTGGGTCGCCAACATACTCTTTGTCTGTGTCATCTAGAAAACACGGACGGAAAGTTGTAATATGCGTTGTTATTGCACTGCCTAATGAAGCACAACTCGAATTTTCTAGTAATTCCACCGTTACAGTCCATGGAAATGAAACGTGTTAGGCATAGAAGGTGCTTCCATAACTGAAAGGCATTAGTACAAAAACTTGTGCATTTTCATATTATTGTTTTTTGACGATAAAAATCTTCTCTTCTCTTCTCCTTTTCTTCTCCTTCCTGGCAAAACTATACTATAATATATTAACACGTATTTTATTAGTTCATCCACAAAGGGTTTCTTGGAACTGATTTACAAACAACTAAGTATTGTAACTAAATAATTTCGAATCCAATAATAATAAGTGTTTGAAAAAAGCCTACACCTAAAGTTAAGGACTTTTAACTCTTGAAACTTTTGATAAAACGTTTTATTATTCTACAATAGCCACTTGTCTTTGTGCCCCTCTCTAGTTTGGACGAAGAGACGACTGAAAGTTCGTAATGCACTTCGCCAAGCATTTTAAAATTTTAAGGGGACGTTAAGTCGAATTTATCACAAGAGGCTATGACATACGAAACTCTCAAAGGAATGGTTTACACGAAGTCAATTGGTTAGGGTTCAATTTTCTTCTCGGTTGCATGCATCAGGGGAGTATCAGGAAGAAGCAAAGAAAGTTAGTTAAAAAGGAACCTCATACAAATTAATGGAAATAACCCTAAAAGGCATTTTTTTTTTTACCTTCCAGATTATCCACGTGCTGTTGATTGGAAAATCCGACACTGAGGCCAACGAACAAGAACGCTAGAAATGAAATCTTCCAATTCATGATTCTTACAGTGCTGGAACTAAAGTATGAATGCAAGAGCTATTTTGTGTATTTTATACTTTTCTTCCGTGGCGGTTTTTTATAATGAGAACCAAAGTAAAGCCAATAAATTTTATAGGTAATTCCTGAAGAAATTAAGGTCATTAATGAAAAGGAAAGAGTCTTAATGGTAACCCTAATTACGGAGTCTTGTGACATGTTGTGATAGGTCTCTCTTTTTTATCGTTTTTTTTTCCCCTTTTCTTTTCTTTGAATAATAGCATTTATATCATATGTGCATAAGTTTAAAAAAATGAAAATATTGTAATGTTAGCTTTTGGTATTAATTTTAAGTTTTAAGTAACACATCGGTCAGTAAGAGGAAACTCGTGTGTGGAGAAATTGCAATCAGATTTTTAGCGATAAAACAAAGCAAGCAAGCAAAAGCCATGATCGACTACTTTAGACGATTTAGATACAGATCGAGCCATATTCTACAGAAGCGTGATAAGTATTTTTGTCTGCCAATATAACAACCCGTTCTAGGCACTCAGAATAATAGGAACGTAGGAATGGCAATACACGAGGAAATGAATATTACGATCGCTATACATTTAGCAGCCGTTTTTCTAAAAAAGCATTTGTAAGGTTATTCGTGCTATTGTTTATGCGCATCCTTGCTGTACAGGTAACTGGTGTTGCAATGTCATATTTCGAGGCCGGGCGCACTGAAAATCCGAACTGAAGAGAAATGTTTCGCTGATGGGTGTTGTTAAAACTTTTCGTCTATTGTTTGATTGAAATGTATTGTGGACTTTCCTTGAAATAAACTCAGTCAAAATAGCTGCCTCTGTCCGTCATATCCCAATACAACACTCTGTGAATTTTTTAAGCTCATTCCATTCAAGTATTTCCCGAAAGTATGGAGAGTCAAAATAAGGAAAGCGTATGCTCCCATGAAAAATATAGTTAATACTTAATTAATTTATTACGGTAATAGGGCTAAGTGGAGTCCAGTTTGGTCTGTAATCATGGCTGGTGATAGCCAATAAGATTCGAGAAGTTTGTTATAGCTATGATTAGGGAAATAATTGGGATTCGACAAATTCACCTGACTTCCATATATTGACCTTGCCTAAAGCCTCGTCCAATTTTGCGGACCAAGGTATTTTAAAATCCAACTAAATAATACTTAGTCCTTCTACATTTATAAATTATGCTCGATAAATAAAACTTAGTGATCGGGAAATGTATCATTTTATCTTTTTGTCAACTGAAGTCTGCAATATACTTAATTTTGCATTTCACTTTATGATCCAATTTTATCTCGTGAGGTTTCTTAGCTATTTTGGTAATTGTCGTGAGCTTCACTAGACTTCCAATTCCATCGTGAAACAAAGAAGGTTTCAAAGTCTCATCATCTGCTTGCACGTTTTAAGAGATAACAAAATTTTCCTGAGTGCCACAGGACAAACCGTGAGTACTAAGTAGTTTTCTTGCGTGGTCACCTGTGTTTAACCAGCTTCCATTCAAACCCAGGGGAGGGAGGGAAGGGAAAACAGGTGGAAATATCGGAGGAATAGGACTGCAGTATTTAAAAGGCTATTGTTATTAGGACCTAATACGTACAAGTGGCGAGAGAAAACGTCAGTCAGAGAAGGATTTTGGGGTCTTTCTACAGGTACCAGAGCACACTGTGTATATTTCTTTTGCTTGTAAGGTGTTGTATAAGAACTCGGCCATCGGTAAACACCTTCTGGAAGCTCATGGGCAATTAGGTAACCCCAAAGAAAGCCAATTTCGCATTCTTCTCAAGTGCCAAACGAAGTCTGAATGCCTGATTTATGAGATGCTCTTCATAAAAGAAATCAATCCAAGCTTGAACACCCAGGCCGATTCCATTCGTGCAAAACTCTTTGTTTGAGCTAACATTCTTACACTTTATATTAGTTTCTTAATGATGCATTGTTTATCTAGTATTTATACTTTGAAACAGACACTTATTTTTTGACTTGATAATGACGTTCGTTGAACGTCGAAATGTCGTCGTTTTTTAACATTTTAATACGAGAAACATTTTAGCGAAGTATTTTTTATCCAAAAGTTTATCGAAATCGCTTCTTATTTGTAAGGTGTTGTTTGTAATTTTTTTTTCTTTTTTTTTTTTTGGAGTTGTATTGTTTTCTGTCCTTTGTTCTTTTTTGTTTGACGTCATTCGTGTTCCGGTACTCGGAGAAGGAATCCATTTTTTTTTAATACAGAAGGTACACAAAATTCAATATCAATGCTTTATTCTCATTTTAAGTGCTACACGTAAATTCAAGAATCTATCTGCCCGATAGGTACAACTAAAAACACTGAATTTCTTCTTTTTCTTCTGTTTGTTTCTGACCTGAAAGGCAAAAGTCAGAGAAATAAAAGGAGCATTTTTTTCAAGGGTTACAACGCTTACAATTGCTAGTATCTAGAGTATGTATACAAACATTTCGCAGGAATATGAAGTAGTGGAGTTGTATTGTTAATTGCTTTATTCTAAAAAAAAGTCCATAAATATTGAAAGCTGTGCAGAAAACATACCGAGAAGAATGTAGAGGATGAACAATATTTAAACATACCGATAAGGATTTAGAGGATGAACAATATTTGATTTGTGATAAAAAGCAAAACATTAAAACGCCGTAAAGATTACCCCATTCACGTCATGTTTCATGTATAGTTTATATAATCATGTCTTTCGTATATTCGCTACGTATACTGACACTGTGAGAGATAAGCAATCCCCAATACCTACGTCATTTTCCTTTTGCTACGATCAGTAGGCTGATGGGCCTAAAATAAAACGCAAAAATTTGATTGTAACGAAAATACTCACAACATACTAATTCATACAGCATACAGAGGTAGTCAAATGAAAATTAGAAACTAAAAATATGCTCCATAAACTATGTGAGTAAAATTATAATGAAAATAGAAACATTAAGTCCAATTAAACATTTTACAATTCCTCCACGTAATTAATCTCACTCATTGGAAAACAAAGAAATTCTACTCGTTAATCAGGATAAGGAATCAATACCTTTTACTTGCAATAATACTAACAAAGTAATGCAGTGTCTTCAACTGGTACATATTCGCCGTGTTCTACTACAAATTCGCGAATCTGATTGGTTCAATTATCATGGTGTGATGGTTAGATAGATCTTGGGCTGGAAACAAGAGAGCGTTACATCCACTTACAAGGCTCGCCAACGCAGCGGTCAACTTCATCGCTGTTACCCTCACAGCATTTCCCGCCATATCGCCGAGGGGGATTGGTACAAGATCGGGAACGCGTTCTGTAGCTTACTCCGCAAGTTCTGGTACATGGTGTCCAGGCCCCCCAGCTGCTCCAACCACCATCAACTGCATGACACAGAAAAACAAGGTGTTTTATAGCACTCGGATTTCAATAGATCATTGCTTTTCAATTACGTCAAAAAAATGAAGCAGGTAAGTAATTAGAAACGGTTCTATGTTACTTCAAATTAATACTTTTTAACTGTATTTTACATTTCAAGTACAAATTTGCGATAAAAGTACAGAACAACATTCATTACATCATTGTTAAGTGCAAATGAAGCGAAAAAATTAATTCAAGTGTAAGAAAAGCAGAGTCTCCATACATCAGCCATTGCAAATCACATTACCTCAACGGGTCACAACGTTCGGATTTGCATTGTAAAACAAAATTGATTCCTGAATTACAACCTGCCTTGAATGAAAAACGTTGGCAGTGAGAAACTTTTTCTTAACTAGCTAGGTTTTCTTTTGTTTTGCAGATTTCAAACTGAAGTTTGTTTGTTTATAATTTTTCCATTTTCCTGATTAGGTACCAGTCTTTCACTTTGCGTTTAAATTTGTTTGTAATTTCCCCAACGGTCACTTTTGAAGATGTATGTTGTAGCATAAGAAGCGTTAAGTTCATAAATCAATGTTTTTACAACATGCGTTCTTTTGTCATGTTCGTCACCGCAGTTTGCTTTTTATTCCTTTTGAAGTTGAGATGGCCGAAGAATAAGAGCGTTTACGACCTAGTTTAATGGTCTTAGCTCCCACGAGTCTCCTGTAGCTCAGTGGTAGAGTATAACAAAATTTTGTCTCACAAACGCAGGTTGTGAAACTAAAAGTCGAAGTCCTACTGTGAATTGCGAATAGCAGGTCAGTCTACACTATTTATTCTTCCATTTTTGCTTCTAATATCAATGGAAACAGGTCTCTTCATTGAAGCTACCAGATACCATAACAATTCCGAATTTCGAAGGCGATGTGTAAGACTAGGTAACGTACTTGGACAAGGGTAGTAGGCTTGACATTTCCGCTTCTGATATCCAACACCTGGGCAGTATGTGCCATTGTAGGCAGGTTTGGGATTATCGCAGAATCGTTTTCTCTGCTTGGTACCGCGTCCACACGTTTTGCTACAAGCGGTCCAGCTGGTCCACGATCCCCAATTTCCATTAACTGCGAAAGAGAAGCATATCATTTGAACGGTTTTTAAACTCGTTTTGTCCTGCTTTCATGTGAAGCAACTATGACCCGCTAGGGGATGGTCTCATTATTATGAGCACTGAGTAAATAAAAGGGTTTGTAACTGGGGGTTATATTTTGTAGTGTAGTGTATGCTTACATACGGCACGTTGACATCGTATGTCCACCCTGGTGCATAAATTGGTGCCGGTAGCATTCTAAAGAATCTCAGAAAATGCGATGGTTATGACGTCGAAGGACTAGGATAAGCATTCCACGTAGAAGGTGCAATAATGCAAATTTGCCACAGCATCTTATAAAATTCCCATAAGAGCAGACGTTTCTTAGAATATTTAACGATTTGCCATATGTTTATGGCGGGAAAGGCATGTTCTGGCGACTAGTTATATCAATTTCAGAGGTTCTTTTTTATATCTTTTGACTCTGCGTTTTATTCCTTTTTATTTTTCAACAATACAAAAAAAACGAAACACGCAGGGCCAGAACGTTAGCACAATTGTGAATAATCGCCTTCTTCTCTCCTGTACATTTAGAATGTTGTGTTCTTTTTACTTACCTGGACAAGGTACATTCTCGTTACAGGCAATTGTCTCGTTAGATTCTCCATCACACGCCTTTCCGCCATACTGAGGTGCTGGTGAATTACATTTCCTGCTCCGTAATTGTTGGCCTTGCTTACACGTCTTACTGCATTCGTTCCACGAGCTCCATTCTCCCCAATTTCCATCAACTAAAGAGAATGAAGGGAAACAAAAGAGAGCTATGTAGTTATGAAACTTCCTAGTCTGGGAATTCTTTTAAGAATTAACATTCTTTTAAAATTCTTTTAAGTTTTAGGTGTTTTAAAAAACACATAAAACTTGGAGCAGAAGCAACCATTGTGCGTTTTTTGGCTGAAAAGAAGTGAGATTTGCAACTGCTATATGTAAACCTGTGCTGAAATACATGTTTGGTAAATTCTCAATTCACTTATAGAGATGATGCCATTAACATTGAGTAGAATAGCTTTCTTTACACGGTTTTAGCTTCTCGTGTGCTTCTCGTCTGTGTTGACAAGAAGAAAAACAACAACAACAACAACAACAACAATAATAATAATAATAATAATAATAATGGTTTAATCAATAGATTCCACGAGGTGGCTCTTCTTCTATTTAAACTATACAGAAAAAAAGGATAAATAAAAATAAAATAGAAAATGATAAAAATTAAGAACGACTGAAAAAAACGTCTTGAAAAAAATTATTACATACACCTTTACCTGGACACTTTTCTTTGTTACAGAGACGCCTTTGTCTGAATGGTCCTTCACATTGTTTTCCCCCGTAAGCAGGTGCAGGATTATTACATTCACGGGTCCTGCCATGTTCTCCTCCTCCGCATGTCTTACTGCACTCGCCCCACGGACCCCACTCTCCCCAGTTTCCATCCACTAAAAAGAATAGATCAATGGTGCTTAGTCACTTTATTTTATGTGTTTCTGTTTGGCTATTCTACATGATGTATTCGAGAAAGTTTAGGTTCTACGCTAAATAATAAGCAGAAAAACAATATTCACTTGGAGGGTAAGGCCTGCTGTAAGTGCCAGGTAAACGTTATTAGAAACAGAAACAACGCAGCAATACACCAGTAAACGAGTTGTGTCGTGAATGCCAGGAAAAACCCGCCAAAAACCCCACGAAAGAGGAATAAAGCCGGGAAACCTGGGTGGAGATCAAGACACAAACTCGGTCCATCCACTGGACGATGAAAGACTAATACTAAATACCCATGTTCTGGGTGACTGAAAGCATTTACGCTTGTAAACGCTTAATATAACACCTCTTAGAGCAAGGATTTTCCCATCCCGCATGCCTATCCTTTAAACTCCGGATCAGTAAGCTTATAACTATCATTAGAAGCACCACCCGTAGGCTATAATTGTCGACATTTTCCACAAACGGCGATAAATACTTCCTGAATTCATCGCGAATAGTAGTGTAGCGAGTTGTGGAAATAAGAATCCTTCTTAGTACTCAAAATTCTTCACGAAACAAGAATCCTTAGCGTCTGGCAACAAGGAGAGAATCCTTTCTGTGATCGCTACTGGGCATGAAATCGTATTAGACCTAGCAAATTGGGATGAGGGACCTTCGCGAAACTGATCGTTCTTTCTTTGGGAAATAAAAAAACAGACATGGTAATATATATATATATATATATATATATATATATATATATATATATATACCCACAAATTACAATGGCTAATTAGCTGAGATAAAAGGCTTAATCAGCCTCTACGCGCCCATGAAATTAACGCGTAGAAATCCATTATCTCCCATATAACGTGCCGGAGTTAAGTCGCATTCTACACTAACCAATAAGCAGAAAAAAGAATAGAAAAGAGCAGAAAAAGGAAATTGCGGTCAAGTTCCAGGCAAAAGCCGGAGAGGAAACGAAGCTAGTTAATAAAACGTGAAACAAGTAGACGACGTGCAAACTCTACAACGCATGTGAGTGTCTACACCTTCCCAGAAGGTAGCTAAATTACGCGAAATACGAGTAAACATACTAATCGATGATTCAGGCACCATTCTAGACCACCAATGAAAAAATGGTCTAGCGATGGATGCGATCGACAAGATTTGAGGTAAGATAAACAAGGTAATGCAGGCATCAGGTATCGGAATAATG
The DNA here is from genome assembly GCA_964017195.1 of Siderastrea radians. Classification (NCBI taxonomy): domain Eukaryota; kingdom Metazoa; phylum Cnidaria; class Anthozoa; order Scleractinia; family Rhizangiidae; genus Siderastrea; species Siderastrea radians. The sequence goes on from OZ024888.1 coordinate 39,906,410, forward strand.
AAAAATACTGAACCGTGACGATGTAATAAACAATTGGCGAATAAACAATTAGAAAAGACGCGTAAGAGAGCTATGTGGTTATCAATTCTTAAAACACCTAAAACTTGTAGCAACCTTTGCGCATTTTTTGACCGAAATTGAAAAGGAGTGAGACTTGCAACCGTTTCATGTAAACCTGTGCTGAAATGCATCCGTTTGGTAAACTCTCAATTAACGTTTTGAGATAATTAATAATATCATTAATAATATCATTAACATTGATTAGAATAGCTTTCTTTAAACAGTATAAGCTCCTCGTTTATTTTAACAAAACGAAAAACACCTTTACCCGGACACTTTTCCTTGTTACAGAGACGCCTTTGTCTGAATGGTCCTTCACATTGTTTTCCCCCGTAAGCAGGTGCAGGATTATTACATTCACGGGTCCTGCCATGTTCTCCTCCTCCGCATGTCTTACTGCACTCGCCCCACGGACCCCACTCTCCCCAGTTTCCATCCACTATAAAGAAGAGATCAGTGGTGTTTAGTCACTTCATTTTATGTGATTCTCTTTGGCTATTCGAGATGATTTATTCGAGAAAGCTCAGGCTCCTTCGGGTTAAAACTGGTTCTGTCATAGCGGGTCTACGCACCCCTTTCGATTGCACGGGAACGTCTCAATGATCATGTTTTAAAGCTTTTGGGGACAACTCATGCAAAACAACATTCGAGTCATACATAATTAATTAATACGAGAGTATCGGAAGAGTGGTTCCAAAACTCGTCTCCCCGTCGCCTTTAGTGATATACCAATGATGATTGATCATTTGCTTCACCGAAAAGTTATGCCCGATGAACGCTTTCTGATCAGCTTCAGAGGTAGTCAAGGAAAAGCAAAGAGTTACGCTTCACCATAAATTGGTTTCCTCTAGGAGTACACTGAATTTGTTGACGCAAAAATTTCTTTTCCGTCAGGGACTTCAGTGGACAATCTGGACTATAGCACAAAGTTTTTACTGATTAATCTGAGTGTCTTGCCTTTGGCAATGTAGAAAACTCTAATTACCGACGATATATTAACATTACCTGGGCATGGAACATTTTCATTGCAGACTTGATCTTGGCTTGAGTCTCCTTCGCATTCCTTTCCACCATACCGTGGAGCCGGTGAGTTGCATTCTCGTTTTCTTGATTGTTTTCCCTGCTTGCACGTTTTACTGCATGCGCTCCATTCGCTCCATTCACCCCAGTTTCCATCAACTAAACCGAAAGGAATGTTAGAAGGTACGCTACTAGAGGTCGCGTTTGTTGTGTCAATGAGTTATTCCTATAATCTTGTCAAAAGGTTGTAGGATAACTGCATATAACTCGGCAATGTGACCTAAAATATCATACGAGTTCTCATGGACTTCAATACAAAACTAATTCCGAAATGCCTAAAAACAGGGCGGTCACTACTCTGAATTTCATTGTTTATTCGTCCATTTATTTCAATATTTATTAAAATGATTACTTTATCTATTTTCATTTTCAAATGGCTATTTTAGCTCGGATAGTGTATAATGCGAGACGAGCAGAATGACCTTCGCAGTGTGTAAGCTACTCAAACATTTGTTTTAGCCTGAGGAAAAAGAATTTTAATGCTATCACAAGAATCGAACCCATGACCTCCATGATACCTATGCGTTGCTCTACCAGCTGAACTATTAGACCCTAATTTGTTGGAGCCAGGTCAGTGGTCGGTACACATTCATTACGTTAGTTTTTAGCTGTTGTTTTTTTTTTTTTTTTTTCTGTTTTGTGCACCGTGGGTCAGTGTCCGGGAAACGAAGGGTTCTAGACTTTTTGGGGTGCCATCGGATGATCAGCTAATACTGAAGTCTTTCTTTTAGAAAATTGAAAATTAGCTGGAACAAACTACTGCGTCATTAACTAACCTGGACATGGAACATTTTCATTGCAGACTTGCTCTTGACTTGAATCTCCTTCACATTCCTTTCCACCATACTGTGGAGAAGGTGAGTTACATTCTCGTTTTCTTGATTGTTTTCCTTGTTTACAGGTCTTGCTGCATGTGCTCCATGCGCTCCACTCTCCCCAATTGCCGTCAACTACAGGAAAAAGGGTCATTTTATCGTCTTGTGTAAGAACAACCAGTGCATATTCAAAACCTGGAAGAGCAACTACTCTAGCTTCATTTACTTAAAAACAGAAATAAAAAGCTTTAAACACCTGGGCATGGCACATCCTCATTGCAGACTTGATCTTGGCTTGAGTCTCCTTCACATTTCTTTCCACCATACTGTGGAGCCGGTGAGTTACAATCTCGTTTTCTTGATTGTTTTCCTTGCTTACACGTCTTACTGCATGTATTCCATTTGCCCCACTCTCCCCAATTTCCGTCAACTACAAGAAAAAAAGTTCGTTTTAGCGTCTTGTGTAAAAACAACAAGCTCAGATTCAAAACCCTGGTTGAAGCAACACCTTTAGCTTTATTAATTAAAAAAAAAATAATAACAAGCTTCAAACACCTGGGCATGGCACATCTTCATTGCAAACTTCATCTTGGCTTGAGTCTCCTTCGCATTTCTTTCCACCATACTGTGGAGCTGGTGAGTCGCATTCTCGTCTTCTTGATTGTTTTCCCTGCTTACACGACTTACTGCAAGTGCTCCATTCGCTCCACTCTCCCCAATTTCCATTCACTGCGACATGAGAAAACTTTCCTTTAAGTGGATACTTGTTGTACTAAATCGACATAGTATTTCATTGTGACGTCACTCTTAATGAATATGCCATTATTTCAGAAAACTATGGCGGGCAGGAGAGTGTTGATGTAAGAGCCGTAGAGATTAACATCAGTTTTTTTCAATACTATTACGTGAACACTACTAGCTTTACTACGTCCTTGGATTGGGGGTTATTCATCGTTAAAACCAACCCTTCTCCCACTGACAACGTTTATTACCACGAAGGCGATCTAACTAAGCTATTAAATAGGCAGACGAATAGCTATTGAAAATACCTGGGCAGGGAACGTCTTTGTTGCAGACCTGCTCTTGGTTTGAGTCTCCTTCGCAATACTTTCCACCATACTGAGGAGCTGGTGAGTTGCAGTTTCGTTTTCTTGATTGTTTTCCTTGTCTGCAGGTCTTACTGCACTTACTCCATTCGCCCCACTCTCCCCAGTTTCCATTGACTAAAAGGAAGAAAAAGGTTTTGTTTTTAGAGGGAAGTTCTTGTTCTACATCTGGTCAATTGACGAAGTAACTAAATGAAGATGTTGTTTTAAAGTTAAACAGGGAACACGCTAGGTACCAGAGGCTTATCTCGCGCGCACTCTAGTGTCTCACATTTTCCGTTGAAGGCGACGCGGCTTTTGCTGCTCGTTGATCGTCCTCCCGACGAATGCTCCCCAAAAGCACGCGAGAAAAATCTCTGGTTCCCACGGTAAATAGAGAGGTGCCCAGCAAGCAACGACTCTCAGCCTCTCCTTACCATAAAGGGGCTAGGATCATTGCTACTTCACATGTATCCTACGGATAGAATAGCTGCCCGTCGTTAGTTAACGCTACCCTGCCACAGCGCGTTACTGGCAATTCTTAGCTGTCCACATTTAGTGCAAAGAGATATTACGGATAGAGTCAACTATAGGATAGATGCCTTAATATGAAAAAAGCGTACTTTAATACCTGGGCATGGAATATTTTGGTTGCACACTTGATCCTGGCTTGATTCCCCTTCACATTTCTTTCCGCCATTCTGTGGAGCTGGTGAGTTGCATTCTCGTTTTCTTGATTGTTTTCCCTGTTTGCACGTCTTACTGCATGCGCTCCATGCGCTCCATTCTCCCCAATTTCCATCAACTAGATCAACAAGAATGTAGAATGTCCGAGATGCATTTACTGAACACAATAAATTTGGATATGAATAAACAAAAGTCTGATAGAAAGTTACCTGGGCACGGCACATTTTCGTTGCACACTTGTTCTTGGCTCGAGTCCCCTTCACATTTCTTTCCGCCATACTGTGGAGCTGGTGAATCACATTTTCGCTTTCTGGAACATTTTCCCTTTTTACACGTCTTACTACATGCACTCCACTCGCCCCATTCTCCCCAGTTTCCATCAACTGTAGACAAGGAAAGATTTTTTTTATTAAAATTTTCGGCTTGCATTGCTGCAAATACCAAAAAAAAATCTTGAGTGAAACAACTACTGTAGACGCATGCATATACAAAATTACCAGGGCATGGCACATCTTCATTGCAGACTTGATCTTGGCTTGAGTCTCCTTCACATTTCTTTCCACCATACTGTGGAGCTGGTGAGTTGCATTCACGTTTCCTCGATTGTTTACCTTGCTTGCACGTCTTACTGCATGCGCTCCATTCGCCCCATTCACCCCAGTTTCCGTTTACTATTGGAAAAGAAATTTTATTATAAGCAGAATGTTTGGAATTCATTTAAGTGTAACTCCCTAGAAGAAGAGGCAAGGTGTACAGTGAACGTAACATTAAATCGACTCTAAACCTATGTAGAGAAAACCATTCTGGAATAAAGGTTTATTTTTGTACGCGCAGAAAGAGCAGAGGTCTTGAATAAGAGGACTATGAATATGATATTAATTTACCTGGGCATGGAACGTTTTCGTTGCAGATTTGACTTTGGCTTGAGTTTCCTTCGCATTCTTTCCCGCCATACCGTGGAGCAGGTGAGTTGCATTTTCGCTTTCTGGAACACTTTCCTTGTTTACATGTCTTACTACATGCACTCCATTCGCTCCACTCGCCCCAGTTTCCATCAACTATATGAAAATAAAGGTAAACATAGTTTGTTTCTACCGAGGTCAATTATTCTACGAGTCTAATCAATATTGCAAATGACTGTAGATAAGCCCCTTTTACGGAGGTATATCAAGTTTGATTTAGTTTAATAGCAATTCGTTAAGTTTATTTTATTTTAAGATCGGTAAGTTTTATTTTGTTTTGGTTTTCTACGTGTTTTCTCACACGCTAGTTCTCTTTGACGTTTGTTAATATAATAGGATTCATCGTACACGCCAGTCCAGGATAAGCAGATCATTTGAAATGCATAGCAAAGAATCAAAAACGCAACAACTTATGTAATTAGCCCTTCTATCTTACGTTTTTAGTTTTAATATTTTATGTGCTTATTCTTTTACAACCGCGGCCATGTCATTTTTCTTAGCTTCACCTTTCTCGCACTAGCTGTATCGAAATAGTTTTAATCGTTTGCCAGGAAAAAAGACAAGGTAACTTCTCAAAAAGCCAAGTTCACCTGGACAAGGGACGTATTTGTTGCAATCTCGAGCTTCCCTGGAGTCTCCTTCACATTTCTTTCCACCATACTGTGGAGCCGGTGAGTTACATTCTCGTTTCCTTGATTGTTTTCCTTGCTTGCACGTCTTACTGCAAGTGCTCCATGCGCTCCACTCTCCCCAATTTCCATCAACTACAAATGCATTTCATAGATTCTTTAGTGTACACAAGATCAGTATTGTAAATGATGCCGTGAGACTCATAGTAAGCCTCGGACCCTTTCATACATCGTTGTTCCGTTAAACCATTGACCTCGTCTCCTAAATCTTCTATCGCTAAAGTGGGAGGAAATGTTAAATTAAATTATTATTTCGTTATTATTATTGATCATGAATGGACTGTTGTGCGGACTGGTGTATGGAAGGTCGTGGGTCCAAATCCCATCTGGAACTCAGAATTTTTTCTAAGTTTCCTCTCTCCACACATCATTCTATTTTCATGAATGGATTGCTAGCCACAGAACTGTAGTCTGGACTGTTGAACAGACCATTGAAATCAATTCGGTAGGGCCTATCTGAGCGTTCTGGCATTTTATAAAATTCGGACGCTGAAGGAATCAATCGTAACACTTCTTTCTGTTCATAACAGCTTTTAATTCACCTTTCCCTAAAAACGAACGCACTGATGACATGGGTGACTATACAACTTTGCTGGACCTACTGGAACTCACCTGGACAAGGAACATCTTTGTTGCAAACTTGAGTTTCACTTGAATCTCCTTCACATTCCTTTCCACCATACTGTGGAGCTGGTGAGTTGCATTCACGTTTCCTTGATTGTTTTCCTTGTTTGCACGTCTTACTGCATGCGCTCCATTCACTCCACGTTCCCCAGTTTCCATCAACTATAGTCAATATTTCACAAATAAATCGCTATCCGTTTTCAGTATGGCTCAAAACAAGAAAAACCTAGTCACTAACGTCTTGTAAATAATTCCTTTCACATATGGAAGCCAAAGACATTTTCTTTGGCACAGTTAACTTGGCAAAGTTCAGGGGCGGGTTGCATAACACTTAACGTCCGGCATATCTTTTAACGTCGGAAGTTCACTCCGGTCACTAGTCACTATTTTAGCGTCTGACATTAGCAGTTACGTCCGGGATTAGGTTTAATGCAACTCACCCCAGTTACTTTAATTTATTAACCCTGTACGTTGAAACAAAGTCAGGAACAATTCTATTGTGAGGGGAAGGCTAGAGAAAGCACAAATAAATGCACTAGGCGGTAGAAATGACAATGTTGTCTACACTAAACGGAGCCATGCAGTTTTTGGAAATGCATGAATTCAATGCAACGATGAGAATTTGGTGGAATTCCTTGCTCACCTGGGCATGGTACATTTTCATTACAGACTTGATATTGGCTTGAGTCCCCTTCACATTTTTTTCCACCATACTGTGGAGCCGGCGAGTTGCATTCTCGTTTTCTTGATTGTTTTCCCTGTTTACACGTCTTACTGCATGCGCTCCACGAGCTCCATTCTCCCCAGTTTCCGTCAACTAATTAAAGAGCGCAAAAACAAAATAATTTTAGGAATTGAAAACTTGAACTATTAATATCTACCAAAATTGTTGTATGCCTTACAATGTGATGGAAATTCTGCTAGTATTGTGAAAGTGGTAAAACAATAACAGTAATGGAAATTCACTACAAAGTTAAATTGTCTTATGAACCATACACATCTAGAAGAGGTACTGGTATTATCAAATGAGATTAAACGTGTAAAACTCGAAGAAATCGGTTACTTGTTCTGCGTTAAGAAGGCCTGCTGCAGAAAAACAAAACAGTGGTGAGCTACTAGTTGCGTTAACCATTAAACGACAAACTGTGTAACAACGACAAGTCAAGCAAACAAACGGAATTATAACCTGGACATGGAATATCCTTATTGCAGACTTGAGTTTGATTTTCTTCTCCTGAGCACAATTTTCCGCCATACTTTGGAGCTGGCGAGTTGCATTTACGAGTTCTTTTCTGCTTCCCCTGTTTGCATGTCTTAGTACAAGTGCTCCATTCACTCCATTCACTCCAATTTCCATTCACTAATTAGGAAGTAAACAGTCAGTTCCTTCACAGTTACTTATTATACAAAAGTTGATTGAATTGACGATTATCCACCCAGGGGTTAAAAATGTAAATTAGATAAGCTATAAGAACCGGTCGAGCCCAATTTATCATTAAAAACAAGGGCACGCTGAAAACGCCGACAAAGACGACGACAACGATGATGATGAGGATGATAATGATCACTAGGCTCCAACCAACCCGATAGTAAAATTAGTCCTACATATAATTGTTTCTAACATATTACCTGCACAGCTTCCGCAGGTCTTCTGGCATTTAAAGGACTTGAAGGAGAGATAATCACAATAGCCTTTGCTCTTGTAGTACTGACATTTCTCCGTACCATAACGGTCGCTGTCCGGACCTGTTATAATACTCAATAGTCATGATAATTATCTTTGTACATAAAAATGCATACTCTGGTGGGCACACTTGACGTTTCCATCTTTCACCTTTGCGTATACTAGAGTTCTTGAACTATTGTCTTAGATTTGCTGTTAAAAGTGTTTCCCTTCGGTCCAAGCTTAACCATAACACTAACCTGAAAATCTGCTTGTGTTTTTAGAAGTGAAAGACTGAGAAAATCATGATGTTTAAAGAAGAAAGCAACATAAATATGCAGGTTCTCTGTATCCGGATCCTACTGGAGTTTGGAATATTGTTCAGTTTCCTATGGAACGTGTTCGAAAAACTGGTAGCTCGCATGAAAATTTTCTGTGCAAGATAGGAACCAAAAGGAGATTCCAGCCACATATGACACCTATTCCGAGATTCGAACCTATGTACCAACCAAAAAAAATTGTTTTTTCATTCACCCTATCCTTGACTTCCATTGCCCTAGGTACGAGACCACTGTGCGCTGGCACAGAAAGGTGTGTCCTCAAACTCGAAACTCAGTATGGAGACTAATCAGTTCGCACAAAACAGGCAAACTTAGCTAGGAACAATAGTATAATTGATTGTGGATAAACAATTTTTTGTTTTTCTTATGTCGATTGTTTGAATGGCAGTAAACAAAAGTTTCATCCTTATACCTACTGAGCATACACAGACTATCGTCCCTCTGTTAAGATATATGAGATGTATCCTTTGTCAGTAGGTTAGAAAACGGGTAGGTAGAAAAACAGTGTCCTTTACAGATAATATACAGCTACATGAACCTGCTACATGCCTCTGTTTGCAGACACTCACCTTCACAACCAGTGCAGGTTTTGCGGCATTCGTTCGTATGGTTTGAGCACTTTCCTTCCTCTTTGATCTTGTGGCATATTTCACATCTGTGAAAGTCCAAGCACCCTGGTGGAAATAAAGAATGACAATCGAAGAAACTCTGTCAACAATGGCTTATTCGGCTAAGAAAAGTTGAATGCCCAAGGAATAATCACTTTTACATTTACTTTTAAATTTTTTTTACAATTGTTCCACCAATTCGCCAAGCTCGAGGCCACATATGTATTTATTTATTTTTATTTGTTTCTTGTTTTCTTTGTTTATTTATTTATTTAAATATTTATTTATTTATTTATTTATTTATTAGGATGGATTTATTTGTAGCATACGCATATACTTATCGCATTTTTAGCGCGTATCCTGTTGCAAATAAACGTGTCGATACACCCCAGAAAACAATCCGTGCAAAAGCCTATTGTTTTTAGCTATAATAAAATGAGTTCAACATGAAGGCGGAAAGTAAAGAAAGCGTCAAAAATTATACACGAATATGACAGACACAAGCAGAGGGAAAGAGAAAATAATGGTGTGAAGCTAAAATAACGATGTACTTTTTTCTATTTTTCTAAGGAGAAATAATTCAACTGACAGGGTACTTCTGACCAACCTATGGTGCCAGCAAAACAGGTTATCCAGGTTATCCGGATCGGTGACGTCACAAAATTTCACGCCAAGTCGAGTGAGCGAGAACAGCTTCATACACACCAGTTTTTAAACTCGTGACGTCTATATCTACAATGTATTTGGATTCTTTCAAATGATTACCTAGTATTAAAAAGTCTGGATTACAGTAATTACTTACGGTTAAAATAGTCAGAACTATCCGAGGAAGCATGATCTGAAAAGAAATTGAGTAGGTTTATTTTATATTTAAGTATAATTAAAAGTGCATTCACATTAATTAATAATTCTACAGAATTTGATCATTTTCAATTGAATTAGAGTATTACATCATTAAAAAGGTGCATCCCTGCCTTATGACGTCCTGATTACTACTGTCACTTTATTTTACCGTCTAGAAAAAATGCACTCATTTCCTTCTGTGTAGAACCCCGTTAATTAATTAATGGCGGTCATATTGATAAGGTTCCTCTTTAGCAGAAGAAACACTGATAGAATACGGTGGCAATCTCATGGTAAATGAATTTACATCAGCTTAACGTGGTTATCCGACAGTGATTCGTAAGTTCTCTTGCAGATGCATTCCCATTTCCAAACTCCCAACCCACCTCTACCACCCACGCCATTTCAACTTTGGCAAAGTCTCCGAAACGTTCTGTACGTAACAGGTACGTTCTAGGTACTAGAATACTGTCATCCTTCTCATCTGTCAGTGCCGCCAGTATCTCTTTGGGAATTTTATCTGTGAGTTTAAAGCCAACCCCTACCCCTTTACCCCAACGATCGAAATATTCTAATCACTTAAAAGAATAGGAACGAAAACTAGGATATGTACCATCATTCTCCTCATCCGTCAACTCTGCCAAATCCTGTTCGGCGGATTCCTCTGTAAGTGAAAAATCAAAGAAAATCATATCAATTAAGCTTCTCTTAGATCGTTCATAGCAAAGGTGGAGTAACGAAAAAATGTAACCTTTTGGCTGAATTTAGAGTCTTTTAAGACTTAAATCCTGAAAGAGTGAAAACCAATTGACCTCATAATCCTCCATTAGCTGTTTTTCCACAACCTGTCTACATCTCTTTGTAATGCACCGGCGATAGAGAAATAAAACTAAAAACAACTATTTATCCCATTGAGTGGATAGGATTATAAAAAATGAGGGCAAAAATACATTGACGAGTAATTAATAAAAATGATCGATAGCAATGGAAATAAGATAAAACCAGTAAAAATAACTGAAATATAAATATTACTTGAAGGCAACCGCTTGGTTGGAAAAATTAACTGCAACCGCAGCAGAATGGTTAAGAGCACAGAAACGTAACACACACGAAAAACGAACTCACGTTTCAATCACACGCGGACTCTGGATTTCGAAACCAACTGACTATTTTGTTTTTTACATCCGTCAATCTTAATTACATCGACAAACAAAGAACCGTGCGAAACAGAAACCGACAAAGTACATTGAAATCCAGCAATCATAGCGCACTAACTTGACCTTTTGACCCAGCTGAGCTGAACTTCTAATCGATTCTATAAAAGATCCGCTACGATGACTGAAGGCAACAAAACGTAACCGTTGGATTTCAGAGTTTGCATGGACAAGCATTTTTTATGGAGAAACTTAAAGCTATAGAGCCTTTACCATGTGTTGCATCAGAGTCTTCCGAGAAAGGCCAGAACGCAGTAGCTGATTGAAATACAAACAAAAGGAACAAGAAACGGAGTAATAACATGTTCCTACAGACCAGATTAACTGCCTTCTTGTTGTCCTACAAAGATCATTGTAGAAAGCAATGTTAAGCCTGAGTTTTTATACCGTTCCATTTATTCAGGTAATGTGAGACATTGTAGTGAATTATCTAAACATAATGAAGAAAAAGATCTCTAGGAGATGGAATCTGGCAATTTTCTTTGTCTCTATTGTTCGCTTTTGTACTGAAGAGAGAAGGAGAACTATGAAAGATGAAACTGTGAAAGTATCTTGAATAGAAGCTTATATTGTATTCAAACGTCCCAGTAGGTGTACAATGAAAAACCATCTTGAACATGTTGCGCAAGGTTTTTGACAATTTTCTTTAAGCAACCGTGGTGAGAGCACGAATTCAAGGGGATATTCCCTTTAACAAATCGGCTCTATTTTTCCTTGATCTATACTCTTATGGATAATAAAATGACGTTTTACTGATTCACTGCCAAGTTTTGAACATTTTACGGCATCATTTCTATTATCCATAAGAGTATAGATCATGAAAAGATTTTTCGTCGAGAATCGCGCGCGTGACAAAGCGAAAACCAGTACATTGCTGAGAGAGAGCCAATTAGCGCAGAGGGAATTCTCACAGTTATTGTAAAATTTACAATTGACAAGGAGGTGCAAATGTACTCATAACTAAATCCAAGGGAAGAGATACCCACGTACAAAAACAATGTCCCTAAATGTTTACAGGCCAATAATTCTGGACCCAGCAGGATATCATTACGTTTTCATATTTACACTGGAGAACCCCTTCGGGGACTTCAATGTGGTATCGTTATCAAAAGCGACACTTAACTTACTTCTGTGTAAAATATTATACTTGTTGAAGTACTTATGTCAATAGATACAATCTACTTGGAAATTCGGGAAAAAGCCTGTCTTTTAGAGCAATTATATCTTGAAAACATGTTGCTACTTTGTGGTGCGCAATCCAGTGAAAAAACGAATATTAAATGTAGTTCGGATATTTATATTTAAGATTATTTTTTAAGGTTACGACAGCGGCTTTGCTTGAGTAAGTTTATATCTTATTGCAGACGTTTTGATTGATCGTGGTCGTTTTTACAAAACAGTAAGCAATATCACAAACGCTTGTTTTAGTCAGTATCCCTTTTCTTGAACGCTTTTTCGAATACTTTTCGATGAAAGCTTTTACCTCAATCAAGGGATTCCATTTTGTTACAATTACATTTTTTACAGAAATTTGGTGCGAGGTTTTTTTCTTAATTCACAATTCGTTAAGCTCTCATTTGCTCAAAATCTGCTTTTAAATTGTTATTCTGTTCTCTTATGATGTACCACTAGTAAGAATGCCAAAGACCCTGTGAAAAGACGCTCTCTGAGACGTTATATTCTTAGTACTTCTTACTGAGAAACTTTCCTACTTATACCGTGACATTTTAGAAGATCAGCTACGTTATGTTCTGCTGTAAACTGGAATAATCGAAATGTTCGGAGAGCAATATTTTGTGTAAAAATATTGGCACTGCAATATTGTTTCTTTTGATTTCCCACCACAGAATTCATTCAAAAAACTACTTCGGAGTGGAATACTGTTTTCAAAGGATACTCTATTCATTTTAGTGCATTCAAGCAGAAGTACTCATGTAAACACCACTCGTATATGATTTCGTTGAAGATTCTATTCACTCAAGGAAGTACCTTGCATATCAGAAAAGACTTTTACTTTTATCGGCATTAAAAATGGCTTTACACGAAAATATTTCATGCGAACACCTTTCTGAATGTAAGTTAGAACAGTGACAGAACCAATTTTAGCACAATGAAGTTTTCATAATTGTACTTTCTTTTGAATATCGTGGAAGTTAATAAACCTAAATCAGCACTCTAACCTCCGAGGCTATCCTAAGACGAATACAGTTTTATTCGCAATCTGCGTTTCTTCAACGCATGAACGCCTTGTGATTAGATCACATCTCCGTTACAAAGTAACTGGATAACTGAGAAATTAACCGTAATTTTGTAGCGAAATAGGCTAATATATTTTAGCCCAATATTTTATTTGGCCCGAAAAGAACTGAAACGCAACCGCTAACTTGATTCATCGTCCCCGAGAAACGATACTCTCATTCCGCCGACCATCGATTAGGCAATACTGTACGCCGTCCGTACAGGCCTATACCTAGGCAAATCAACTCTTTTTATTAGGATCGCAAACTAAGAAGACATATTAAAACAGATCATCCCCTTGGACGGGATCTCAAAACAAAAAGTGGGAAAAATTCCTCATTGAAGGATCTAAATTTCCTATTTAAAGTAATCCAAACGCTACTTTTCAACATAAGACCAAAATGGCCAATTGTTCTGAGCAATTCATCCTACTATGGTTTACTATACATCCTCTCTTTGTTAACCTTTATATTGAAAATGTTTTATTACATGAAGGACACTTAAAAGAGTCAGAATTGTCAGCTCTTTGTAAATGTTAAGCTAATAACATGTCGTAACAGGGCTTATCAAAGTATTCGTATCTAACTAAAATTTAATGCCGTAATAAAGAAAATTTTCAAGAAAGGATGGAAATGTCTTCCGGATACAGGAAAATATATACCAGTTTCTAAGACTCGTCACCGAGGTTTTATAATTGCATTTGTACAATATTGCTGAGATTTCCATTGGCTCATTAGGAATTAAAACCACACGGGATGCTTAGAGGTTTTGTGGGTGGATAATCTTGAAAAAATAACAAGCCAATAGCTATTTCTAGGACAGCTCCCCTGTATCTTGTGATATCGATACTTAAGGCAATAATCGCCAATAAAGAATAGTCTATGGCATAAAAATAGTGTGATCATATCCCACTGGAAACGAATTAAATCTGTTATTCTGTGGTCGGTTCGAATTATTGCGATCCTGCCGCTATTGAAACGATGGACATCATTCGAAATTGATATCGTGTTAACGATATTAACACTACGATACTGCTTAAGTATTAAAGAGTGGCGTCAATAAAACCGTTCTTTTGTTTTAAAAGCTTTTATAAAAGGCTTTTAATTGCATTACATTTTATCGTAAGGTGAGGAGGGTAGCCACAGCAATGAAGGAGAAAGTGATTTCTATTTTGCTGCTAGCGGTCAGCTATTCTTTTTGCTTGCCAATGGAAACCACTGAAGAAGGTAATTTTCATCGGTATTGACCTTAAAATTACAAGTGATCTTAGAGGGTCAGGTCTTGAATTAAGAGGACGAACAATAGAATCTGCTATGAAAGGGTGAACAAAAACCTAGTAGTAAGTAAGCAATTGCCTTTATTTTAAATTGAGTGGCGAAAAAAGTCAAGTAGGTCAGAAATTCAAAACTTAGTGCTGAGTTTCAAAGAAAGAGAATAGAAAACAAAAGGTCATCAAGAACACTACAGAGCGCAAAAAGTAACTCTCCACCGCATTTGTATTTTTATTTTCGTCGATAAATCCATTATAAAGAACCCTATGAAGAAAAACGGTTTTGAATGATTCAGAAGGCAATGCAGTATCGTTACTTACAAAAGGTATTTCCTACCCTCTTATTTACTCCCAGTTGCATTCCTTTTCCTTGCATGATGTAGATTTGAATTCATTTATTTTCTTTTATAAATTAAAGATCCCGCTGAGGAGCTAGAAAATTTATTAGGTAGGTCATTACTATTACTTTCATTGTTATAAATGTATGTTTAAACTTCGAAGTAAATTTCATTGGTAAGCGTGTATCAATGTCAGCAGTCAAATGATGAGACGGAGTTTTCTTTACTTAGTCCATTAGGTCATGCAATTTTTGGACCAAAGTCGACCAAATTTGGTTTGATAGTTGGGACTTACAACGAGTTCACTCACCACTGACACACTAAATGCTTACAAACCGCAATTTGATATTTTTAATTCCGTTTCATGTGAAATGCTTGAATGTTCTGCAGTCAGATCATTTCAATTCTATTATTTGAATTATATTGTAATCTCATAACATGAAAAGTGGTCTCTACACCTAGTAGCTAAGGGACTGTGCAATAATTACTTGGAGGGGGGGTTTGGGAAACCAGAGGGGGGGGCATAGGGGAAAATCACAACTAGAAAGAGGGGGGTTGGATGGAAAATTTAATACATACAGGGGGGGCATTACTTTTTTCACTCTTTTTTACAAACTGGAAAAGTGGTAGAAGAGCTATTAGAGTTCAAACATTTATACTTGCTTACACTGGAATTAAGCTGGGAAAGTATCAACTCCAGGTGCTTTGATCTCTGAACTGGCTGATTATTTAATATTTTCCTATCTGCCATGCAGTAGGAAAGGAATGCCTCTGTTATATATTAAAACAGTTCTACTTTATTGGCACCAGGAATGCCGTTAAAGTTAGTTTGGATTTTGATTATGTTTGGGGGAAAACACCATCAGGAAAACGCTAAAAATGGCATTTCCCAGCGTCTAGATTTCGAACTTTTGGGGGGGGAGCATGCCCCCAGACTCCCCTAAAAGCTGATGTTATTCAATGAAAAAGAAAGATGCCAATGTAGGATAGCCTACATTGTATTACAATTAAAGAGAATGGAAAACCCAACTGATGACTTAAATAGCAAAAAATTGATCTATGTAAATATAAACAGTTTGATTACATGCTTTCAAAGTAAGCTTATAAACTTCTCCCGAGTGTCCAGATAAAGAAATTGTTCAACGAGGGAAAATTGTCCTCCTCTGAAGAAAGGTCCTTGCAAGAGTTCTGGTACCAGTTCAACGTGGACGAGTCTGCATGTAAAAGTTATGTAGAGCACCTTGAGTTCTTGGATGCAAGGGCGAAAAAAAAGTAAGAGAAAGGAACGCTCTTCCGTCTAATATTTCTGGAAAAAATGAAAAAGATGTGGAAGCGCTTACGAACAACCAGCTGAAAATGTACTTGAAACAACGTGATTTCAAGATAAGCGGAAGTATGGCTGATTTTACTAAACGAGTTGTCAGCCACGCACGTGGAAATTCTTCCAGAGATGTTCTGGAAGATAAAGAATTTAATAACTCGTGTGAAGACGACACAATTTCAGAATCAGAGTCAAGTTATTCCGATGGAGGGAACTCATACGTTGAAGAGTCATTTGAAGTACTTTTTGTGCCTGAGGAAGACATCCAACACGTAAATTAGGTATAAGGGAACCAATGCGGGGAGGAAGCAGGGGATGGGGGGGGGGGTTAACCTTAATATTATCAGTAGGTGAGGGGAGGTTAAAGTTAATTTCCACTTAGTGAGAGGGGGGGTGCGACTTAATTTTGAGCCATATTTTACCCATTTCCCAACCCCCCTCCAGGTAATTATTGCACAGTCCCTAAGTACAACAAGTTCTGAACAAGTGTTCAGGATGTGAAATATAAGCTTGAGATATCTCTTGGTAAGTTGTTAACATCCTGATCTTTTTTTTTTCGCAGAAAATGCAAACGACGAGGACAGAGGTATAACGAATTTCATTTCTTTATTCATCAGAATTATCTAAGACAAGAAAATACTTTAAATAGCCATGTAACAAAGGAGCTGCGAGGAATGACAAGGATTTATCCTCTTTGTCCCATAGGACACTGGCGCCGTTTTTGTAGTTTCGCGCTACTTTATGTCGAACTTTCGTCTGCCAAGTTTCTGTATAAACCATGCGCTTTTCCATTCGTCACATGGCGTCCAATTTCCCTCTCCACCCTCTTTAGTGAATGGCCGATCCATTTCCAAAATGCTCTCGCAAGCGGTAGAGATCGTGTTCATAGGATTTGATTTCACTCATTTCGTTTTATTAACTCTATTATCATTATTTATTATACAACGTCTAATACGGGTAATGTTGACTTCCATATGATCACAGAAAGATCACGGATCGCAAAAATTGTTCACCTGCTAGATCACAAAGACGCTCTTCGTTCAAATAGAGTTGAGCCTTTAAAAAAGACAGTAAGGGAGGAATGGATCAATTTTCAGCAACCTTGTCTTCCCCTTCTGTAGAAAGTTTTAAAACAAGGTTTCTTTGACAGGATGCCGTGACATATCACTTTACTGGTGCCGAGGATATTCATCAAGATGTTCTCATCCAATGGTATATGGTTATTGTCCAAAAACCTGCGGTCGATGCCTTAGTGAGTATCTCTGGCAGTCGGTCACTCCGCCATTTTTATTTTTTACTGCTTCTAAGCATTATATTATCATCATTATATTTATTTTCCCATCGCAATATACCATCTAAGGGCCCGTTCTCCACAAACCCTGGAACGTTTGTCGCGTTAGTTAAGTTGTCCAAGCTATTACCTCGGTAACTTATAACCAAGAAAAAAAATTCCCGATAAATTAAGCAATCACACGAGGTCTCAAAATCACCGGTTATCAAGTTAATTTTTGATAAGCACCCGAAACGTTATACCAGGTTTGGGGAATTTGTCATACCAGCCATATCGGATTTGATCCTGCTGAACACCTCCCACCAAACTAACTCCTTAGTAGATAGCCCAATTCGAGTAGCATGTACGAGTTTACGAGAATTAAATAGGACTCCATAATATAGAATAGAAGACGACAGCATATTTAAATAATTTAATTCCTTAGTGACAAAAAGTTTTAGGTATTTTTTACCTGAAGTGAAATTATCAATATAAATTCAATTCAATAACGTAGCAGAGCTCAACAAAAAGAAAAAAATAACATTTACAGTAGGACGCAAAATAGAAACATATGCAAGAACTCGTTGAAACAGTCGCCTGCAACCATTTGCTGAAGATCACTTTGTTCCTTTAACATTCTGTGCATCATCTACGGAATTCAGTTCAAAGAGGATTGGCAATCTAAACAAGCCTGATTTGTTTTTCAGTAGCCAGGGGATGGAGTGCCTGGAGTGCTTATGGCCCATGTTCCAAATCATGTCACTACGGATATCAAACCAGGTCAAGGCAATGTAACAGTCGTTCGTCTCCTTCTTGTCAAGGGCCATCAGTGCAAAGGCGGAGATGTAATGAGCGTGTGAGCTGTTCAAGTAAGATTATTAATCAACCAATATCACTATTGCTGCTGCTGCTGCCGCTGCTGCTGCTGCTGCTACCACTATTACTACTACTACTACTACTACTACTACTACTACTGCTACTACTACTACTACTACTACTACTACTACTACTACTGCTACTGCTACTACTACTACTACTACTACTACTGCTACTTCTGCTACTACTACTACTACTACTACTACTATTACTACTACTACTACTACTACTACTACTGCTACTACTACTTCTACTACTATTACTACTACCACCAGACCAGTATGCAGTCTTCATTTAGAAATCTGATCTTTGGGCGAGAGGATATTGGGTACTAGTGAGACAAACCGCGCTGGGTGATCTGACGAGGACGAGGAAAAAATAACAACCGTCAGATGCTGTTTCTGATCGGGAGTGAAAGCACGAGGCCAATATCCGTTACCGTTAATTGTTTCATGAATGAACTCCCTAGAACATGAAAGTTCTTGGTATGCGGAAGAAAGATTCTCAACTTGCGAATCACAGTGACAAAGGGCTACCACTCGAAACTAGGGCTTTTGAATCTCTACGGCGGCCAATTCACCTCGAATCAATTTCATAACAGCTCAGTCGCTACGAAATAAAAGTGTTTCAACCTCCACCACTAACAACGCAGCCGCACAGTTTCCATAGAAATTATTCCCTCCATCATTAGTATTTAACAGGTGATCAGCAAATTAAGGCGCTGGGAACAAGATTGAAAAAATGTCCAGGCTTCAAAGGGATATGAGACCGTGGCCCTTGAGATATCGATATGGATGCTCTAGTGGTTATTATGACATACCTATTGAGCCACATGGGCGATGGCCAGTTTCAAGTTCTAATACACCCCGAAATAAAATAAAATGATAATAATAATAGTAATAATACATACACAATCAGCACTGGTTTTAAGTGCCTAGCTTTACACATTTTTTTTGCACATTTTCAGGTGATAGGGCAGGACCAATCTCTGCCCTAAGATCGGGTGAGGGCAAGTGGTCACCGTGGAGCTCATACACTAAATGTAGTAAATCGTGTGGCAAAGGAACACAGTCAAGAACTCGTACATGTATCAACCCATCTCAGCCTTTGAATCACAGGGGGTGTCCGGGCCCTTTCAGACAACATCGACCCTGCAATCAAAATCCTTGTCCAGGTATATGAAATGTCAATAACGTGTTTTAATTTCTTGTACCGCAGCTCTCATCATTTCAGTCTTTGTTTTGTTACTTTCACGAGTTAAGAGGAACTCAATAAATTGGCCTGTTCCCGATGTATGGGTTTCATAGCTCAGTTGGTAGACTGACGCAGAGGCCTCGGGTTCGATCCAGTTGAAGCCCCAAAAATCTTTGTTTTCGGGCTTTAAATTCGCAATTGCAAAAATTGCTATTATCTCCGCGATGGTCACAGTCTCATTTCGAATTACTTATAGTATGTAGAGGACTCTTTTTTAATATGCCTTTTTTTAAGCTTACAACGGTAAAAGAACGATTTCATAGAAATGCCCATCTCTATTGAAACCAATTAGAATGAACCAGGAGGTGATATTTTCGTTAAAATTTATGTCCAAACCTATTGGAGGAATAGGTTCACTTACACATGAAGAAAGCTTAACTCGCTGATGCTGTCTTTCATTTTCTTACAACATACTTATATTTTTGGCATTAAAGCCGGATTTGGGTTCTCCTGGGTATACTAAAAAACCCCTTTTGATCTTGGTTTTATTCCATCACGGCTAGCGTGTAAGAAATTTGACAGACACTCTTTACATTGAATCTATTTTACATTACAATCACAATGTAAATCCATTCTGTAGGTATCCCAGTAAACAGACTTTCTCTGGGCGCCCAGTGAACGTCTGAGCAGATGGCCTCTAACTGTTTTGTACTTCATGTAGCCTTAACATAAAAAAAAAACTTGTTCCTTTTATCTACCAGTCGATGGTGGTTGGACTTCATGGGGTCCTTTTCGCCAATGTAGCAAGAGCTGTGCAGGAGGTAGCCAATACAAGCATCGGAAATGCAAAAACCCACCACCTAAACATGGCGGAAAACTTTGCCCAGGACCATTTACGCTGTCACGTGAGTGCAACACACAGCCATGTGCAGGTAATTCTACAAGGTCCTAGTTATTACAAGGTATGTTGACGTCGGTCATCTCATTTTTCCCCAGTTCCACGAAGCAATAAATAATAGCAGTGCGTGATTAAAACTTCTTGAATAAATAAGTACCTGAAGTTAAGAGTACTGACTTATTTTTCACAGTTGATGGTGCGTGGTCTCCATGGGGTGTGTTTGGACCGTGCAGCCAGACTTGTGGAGGAGGTGTAAAGTACAGAACCCGAATTTGTAACAACCCTGCACCGTCCAGTGGAGGGAGACCTTGTCAAGGGCCCTCTCAAGAAACGACACAATGTAATACACAATTTTGCGCTGGTAGGTCAGCCTGCTCGTTTATGGGTACATCCAGGAACTACGTTTATCGAAAAATAATCCACTTCGTTCATTTTGCAAAGCATTAAAAACAAACAGCACAATAGAAAAGCACCTCTGGAGATTTTCATTTGAATCGCATGCAGAACGTTTCCCAAACACAAAAAGACAATGTTACATGGCGACTCTATCCATAGATTTTGTCACCCCCGTGACGTAAAGATGTCCCATATTGTATGAAAATGGTTACATTACAAAGTGCTAAGTATCTGCAATTTTGTATCATTTCTTCATCTCACCGCGATTAGCTGCAAAATCGCTTTTGGTAATTAAAATTAATGCAGTCAATACCATGAGCAAAGGCTCTAACCCTACTGTTGACAGTAAAATTGTAGTAAACTTGCATACAGCTGATTTTGAGCTTCTGTATTTTTCACCTTTGTTATAACAATTTTCACACCACGGCAATACTTATCGCACTTTAACAATACATTTATCCGGAAAAATTGTCTTTCAGTTGAAGGTCAATGGTCTCCTTGGAGCCCATTTGGACAGTGTAGCAAAAGGTGCGGTGGGGGCATACAATACCGAAGTAGAGCCTGCAATAATCCACCACCGTCCAGCGGTGGAAAAGACTGCCCTGGACCATCTCGCGGATCAAAGGCCTGTAATACTCAAGCATGTTCAGGTAAGGTAACTGGACCGTGTATTAGACAGCTCATCATAATAAATACTTGTTTCCGAATGCTTTTTAGCTTGCGACGATCCATCAACATCATTGCAGGTAAGCAAAACCATAGGTTATTTTGGTCGCTACTAATAGAGTGGGCCGAACACACACTTAAAACAAAAACGTTCATTAAACTTAGATTGGTTGCTACTGTTATATTTCCTTTCAGGCTAAACTTGAGAGATGCAAGCAATTTAAATTATTAAGTTGATTGCATCTGGGTAGTTAATGCAATACTAGCTTAACCTACATATATTTTTGCCAGTTAGCATTAATTACTTACCTGAAAAACCTTTTCTGTGTAAAATTACAAATGATACATTGATTGTTTCTTAGTTGACGGTCAGTGGTCTTCTTGGGGTATGTTCTCATCGTGTAGTAAGAGCTGTGGCGGAGGTATGAAGTACAGAACTCGAACATGCAACAATCCTGCACCGTCCAGTGGAGGAAAACTGTGTCAAGGGCCCTCTCAGGAGTCCATGGAGTGTAATACCAACGCGTGCGCAAGTAAATGACTCAGTGATTTATGTTTATTAAATTTTCAAGGCCAATTATTTACGAGACGTATACATATGGTTTAATAAAATTGTGGCTTAACTCGAAATTAAACTGGTCAACCCGAATGTGTAAGCTTCATTTACCGTAAGCAAGGCCTAACTACTTATAAGTAATTAAATACCAACTTTAAACGCCCTTAAGCCCTATCTGAGTTAAACCTCGTTTAAATAACCGGCCCTCAGCGAATTTCTGCCCTATTAAATTAAAGCCTTGGCATTTGCCTTCTTTAGAGAGTTTCCTTTTTGGTCGAAGAGAGAAGTTCGCTGTCGTTTGCCATGTCCTTAATATAACTAATTCAAAAGTACTTTTATGTAGACATCTTTCTGATATGAACAACAGGGGAGGCAGCATTTCAGCCAATTTTCATTCCAACAATCACACTGCGTGCTCGAGCATAGGGATCGAGCATGAGCGGACCATACAAACACGGTTTTTATTGTTTCTCTATACGTGTTTTGTTTCGTTTTGTTTTTGGTCACAGTTGATGGCCAGTGGTCTCAGTGGGGCTTATTCGGAAGTTGTTCACAGACTTGTGGGGGAGGTTTTAAACACAGATATCGAAAATGCGATAATCCTGCCCCTGCCAGTGGAGGCCAAGACTGCCAAGGGGCATCGTTTCAATCCGTTGCCTGCAATACCCAGAGATGTCCAGGTAAGTGGATTATATTTTTTTTAAATACAAAATTCATTAACTTTCCCAGATGAGAGTGTTCTCTTTAATTCTATTACTGCTACAATGAATCAAGTAGAATGGTTTCATGAAGATCCGATAAACATAAAAAACAACGAAGTTTATGATGCCTCTTCTTCCTCCGAGCTCATTTTTGTGTTTACCGACGTATATTGCAAGCATTTTCAGCGTTTTTTCGAGGCGTTGAATGTAACTACTAGCAGCACTTAAAGTCATCTATACAAAAACAAAAGTCTTCTACTCCCACTACTGAAGCATTGTCGCTTGCATGATTAACGGATAGCCAAGCTACGGACGTATGCGGCGTATTAGTTTTTGCCGTAGTCTGATATGGGGGGAGCATTGGTTAAATAATAGTTCTCTCGAATACTCCTAATTGAATGTGTGTGTTACCATTGTGATCTTTTGCTTTAAATTTATTTAAACATCTACAGTGCACGGGCAATGGTCCTCGTGGAGTAGGTATAGCAGATGTAGCAAGCGATATTGTGGAGGAGGTTCCCAATACCGAGTCAGAAAATGCAACAATCCTGCACCAGCGAACGGTGGCAGAGTCTGTGAAGGACCGAACCGCCAATCACGGAGCTGCAATACACGCCCTTGTCGTGGTAAGGTGGCTTTAGTGAGCCTTAAATAGCACGTAAACTGAGGGGTAGAAAACTTGACCAACGGTTGCGTTTTTCACTGCCAGCAATTATCTTGGATGACTTCTCGATTCTCGGGAAATTTAGGCAATTATGCTTGGTAATGGTTAAAACTGTTGTCCATATATTTAGGTCACACACGGCGGAAAGGCCCAAAAAAGCTGGCGACTAACTACAATTTACCTCATGATGCAGCAAGTTGTGGGGACCAAGCACCGAGCCACCGACCTTCCCAACACCAGCACTACGTGAAGCTGTATGGGGCAGTTTTCAAACTAGTGTCGTAAAACCGAAACCAAGTTACTCCAACCAATCACAACAGGAACATAACACAAAATGAACCAGTTATTAAATTAAAGCAAGTACAAGTTACTCGCATTAGCCCTTTACAGCCTAAATTAATTTTGGAGATTTGGACGTTTTTAGTACTATATGAAAATCTGAAAAATCTGAAAAATATTCAATTTCAAACATTTGAGTACCAAATTTTCGGAGCGTTTACAACAATAAACGTACTTCATGGGATGACATTCAAAAAAATTATTGACTACTCTTGACAGGTGTCAAATAAAATCCGATATGGCAACTGATGTTGTTTTGGCGTGGGAAGTCTGGGAACTAAGATTTGCGAATCCGCTGAGTAGAATTTGGTTGATTGTTTTCATGGCCGATATATCGGCCATCCCGTCACAAAGGGTTAAGTACGGGAAAACGAGCGCGAGCAAGTCAGGATTGGTTTTGGTTTTACTTTTGATTGGTTGAAAACCAATCAGAGGGCTTATTAAACCAAAACCATAACAATCACAACATTACTTTCTGCACTCAGTTGACTCTCACTCTAATAAACGGTGGCGAAAATAATGATATCAGTCGTCTGGCGAGGAGCAGCAAACCCTTTTATCAAAGATAAGCAACATGGTGAGATTATTTCGTCTTGTTCCTTTCTTAGTTAATGGTGGCTGGTCGTCCTGGGGTCCCTACAGCCGTTGTAGCGTTACATGCGGATCTGGAGGCAGACAGACAAGACATCGCACCTGCACCAATCCACCTCCTGCCGGTGGCGGACGAAGATGCTCAGGTTATTCCAGGCAGACTAGAGGATGCTCGCGTGGAGTCCCTTGTCCACAAATAGGTGAGAGCGGCTTTTAATTAACTCATTTCGTAATGCAAAGAATTGACATATTCGTTTCATGAGCCGCCAAGGGTAGCACGCAAAAACGAATGAAGGCACATCTCAAGAAATCCTGTTAGAAGACAAAAATATGGCTTAGAAAAGACTCACGTTGAAGGAGTGAACGGTTTTTTAATGGCTGCCATGATTTAGGGGCAATCACTACAATATTATTGAATTGTTGAATGTCGCCAAATCTCGGGAAGGGGGAAAATACAATAATTGAATTTAAAGATATACGTAGAATTAGAGAACATGTCAAAATCGTGCAGCTTCTTTGAGTCTCGTTGCAACATGTTGTTGGTTGGAGTTGACCAAACACAAACAGTACGTTGCAGCATGTTGCAGGAAGGTGGTCAAACGATTGCAACACAATACAGCACCTAAAGCAACAGTAGAAATTTTGCATTACAAGTTTGAATGAAATCAAACTTTTATGCAACATTTACGATATGATCCTTAAACAAATGCAGCATGTTCCTTGCAACATTTTGCAATTGTTGCAGACTTTAACTCGTTGCACTTTTAGCAAGTGTGGAAACGTTTGACAGACCTTTTCGCACTGGTTTGATGTAGATGGTATCATACGTTTCTTGGGTTTAAGTAAGCTCAACAAACGCATGAAAGAAGCTACACAATATACTTTTCAAGTACGTAGACCACTTTGTTTTCGTGTTCTGTTTACAGAAGGCCGTTCACTTGTTACCTTGTCAATTAACTTTCACCTTTAGAATTTTCTTAACTTTGACGTATTGACGTTGTGGTACCTATAAGTAATATCATTTGGTACAGGAAAAGTTCAGTGAACTATACATTTAACAACGCCAGGTTGAGCGACGAAGGTTCAGATGAGATGTCAATCAGACTGCCATTCAGACGAAACGAAACACTGGAATTGGGTGGGGAAGCAGTGCTATCAGCCACATCTTGTAATAGGGGGAATCCCAGACAAATCGGTTATGCTGGCTTGATGACTGTTACATTACTTTTATTTATACAGGCTGCAGAGATATCCAGTATTATGGTTTCTGTAAATATGTCGTGATGAGCTACAAATGTGGACAATATTACATATATTGCAGGAAATCTTGCAATGCGTGTATGTATACAAACCTTCAGCTGTTATTATGTTTGGCTAATCTGCCTTGAGACTAGCTATATATGTTTGTTTACCGACCGTGTCTGGTAAATTACACGAAGATAAGATCATTTTAGATAGTTAAAATGTGTTTCAGTGTCAGCTATTCTTCGCGAGAACGAATATAAAGATCTTGGCTGAAAAGGAGTGGCCATTTGTATAGACGGATTGATCAGCATAGATATGTTTAAATCTACCACTATCTCAGTGGCAGAGTATTCGGATTAGTAATCGGAAAGTTACAGGTTCGGCTACCGTTAGGAGAACTCGGACATCCTCTTTTGTTTCCAAGTATGCCTGTGACGCTCACTGATAATGAATACATCTTTCGCATCATTAGAATTGCTAAATGAAAAATATCCGTAAGCCTCAATATGGTAGAGCCTTCTAAACGACTATGTTTAGAAGATGGAGGCAGTCGATTACACTAAATTTTATCTTCATTTTTTCTAAGTAATTACTAATTTATTTATTTGTAAATCTTTTTTTTTTTCAGGCAATTATCGAAAAGCTTATTAGATTCATTCCCATTGCACGCTTTTAAAGGTAACACACATTAATTGTGAAAATCGAGTATTAAAAGCACCTTACATTGTAAGGCGAAACATTGAATGTCGATCACTTACAGCCACTTGGTTTCAAAATACTTGGCTTCAAATTCTTCTAAAACTAGTTCGTTTATGTGACTGGAACATAGCCTATATTTTTCAAATTCTTCTTGTTAGTTCTAAAAGATCTGTATGTTAGAAATAAACTAGATTACAGTTTTGATGACAATTATTTTTATGTCATTTAAATGTATTATTATCACTATTATAGCAGAATTCACGACTGTATACTAAAAGCTAAACTAGCTACACGGGGCACATAGCGTAACCTGTGACCCTCGGGAGTAAAAATATATATATATATATATATATATATATATATATATATATATATATATATATATATATATATATATATATATGTATATGTATATGTATATGTATATGTATATGTATATTATTATTATTATTATTATAATTATTATTATTATTTAACCTTACTTTTTTCCATTTGCAGGACTTGCAGGAATTCTCGTTGTCGTTGTTTGTTAAGGAACTAAATATAACAAGAAGCGAAGTTCATTGCTCACTACTTTGCTACGAGATCTCCACAAAGATGTTGATCACAAAGAATGCATTTAATAAAAGCCTGTTTTGAATGAAAAAATGTTGTGTTCCGTTATGGTCTTAATCGATCTTCTAAAACTGACGCCCAAAGTACGGACTTAATGCAAAAAATGGCGGCCATTGATTTCTATTACGCACAGTAACAAGTTACAAGCACAAACAAAGATAAAGATGAATTCACAACGAGTTTTCTTGTGGGGTCTTAGTGGTACGTTATGATCTCATGAGAAAATCTAGGAGTTTTTTACTGTCAGCCACAGTAGGAGAGAGAGAGAATCAAGTCTCCAAACGTCTTATGATCCATACCCATACCCGAACAGAATGAATACTCTGAGAGTCGACTGTCTAACAGAAGTGTAAAAAGGGTTTAAAGAAGCCGTAGCCTAAGCCAATTTGAAAGAGCACTGCAGGCTTCGCCTTTGTAGTCTGCAGTTCATCCAAGGTCCAATAGCACAGTTTTGCCCCGCTGGTCTTAAGCCCAGTTCAACTTGGACTTTGATTGCCTGAGGCAATCGGTCCCAATTTTTTTCAGGAAAGATAGGTGGCAAGGGTACCTTTCCCACACAAATAACAAGATTTATGCTTATTACAGGATCATTACCAAACGTACAGAATTAGCCATGCTCTAAACTTATATAGCTAAATTTGGCGCATTGCTAATTCTGTACGTTTGTGATGGTCGTTG
Organism: Siderastrea radians; assembly: GCA_964017195.1. NCBI lineage: Eukaryota > Metazoa > Cnidaria > Anthozoa > Scleractinia > Rhizangiidae > Siderastrea > Siderastrea radians. Next base: position 39,933,636 of record OZ024888.1, read on the forward strand.
TGATAAGAACGGAGATATAATTATTATCATTTTTCTTGTTTTCTTACTTATAGTTACTATTTTAAGTTGCGGGATGTTTTTCAGAGTCAATATCATTCTATATTTCTTATATCTGTCGACGGAAAAAGGTTTAGTTGCGCGATTTCAGATATGTTAAGTGGTCAGCGCTCTAAATTTAATGGGAAAATGTACTTTTCATTCGTGTCTTTTTTTCTACAGCACAAAACTCGCCAAAATAAGTGACAATAAGGTCATTATTTCAAAAACGAGGGCTTTCGAAATATTCTCGGCCTGATCAATCGATGACAATCGATCATCGGGAATCCAATCGATCAATCGATAATAATCGATGGCAATTAGTTAATTGCTATCGATTGTTATCGGCCAGTCGATGACCAATCGATAATCACAGCCTCGAGTCCTCTAAATGCTATCGATTCCCATCGATTACAATCGATTACCATCGATCATCGGTTGCTATTGACTGTCATTTGCTGTCAAGCTGTTTCTTTTCGATCAATTTTCGATCAATTATTTAGTTCCGCTCGTGGCCGTGTACGTGTCCGGTGACTTTTGCTCCGTCTTTTGCACAAATAACTCGGTTAACATGTGTCAGGTTATTTTGACTATCCAGCAGGTTGTAGTTAAGGGGTTGAGCGATTCCTTGCTCAGAAGAGAGCAGATCGCGGGAATGCGTTGAAAGTGGTCGATACGATCCACCATCGTGGTCCACTTGGTAACCTCCAACGGGAATTCGTAGTACCGCTGAAAGGAAGATATGAATTATCAGTTTCTGCGAACTGTGTGCGCAGAATGTTTCAACACTACATGAATTTAGCGTCGACCATCTTTAAAGATACTTCATTTTCCTAAAGAGAAACTAACGGCAAAGACACTCTCCTCTCCCATGTCCTCTCCCTCCTGGCGGCTTTGCCGTTTAAAGTCTAGATCTGGCACCAAGCTCAGAGTAGCGTAATTGCGTTCGTAGTTTCTCTGGCCACCCTAGATACGTACCCTGCAATTTTAACAACTGTTAGGTAATTTCATTTCACCGTATTTCTTCTGTAAAACTTTTTTTTGACCTCTTAAAAAATATGGAAAACGATGACAATTGATGACAATTGATGACAATTGATAACAATCGATGGCAATTAAAAACACAATATTTTTGGCCATCGATTGGTCATCGATTTCCGATATCAATCGATTAATTGTTATCGATTGTTATCGATTATCGATTTCATCGATTGATCAGGCCGGGAAATATTGTAAGGATGGTATACTGCATGGTTTGTGTTGTGTAGGGAAACCAATTAGATGGCCAAAAACTACAGTTTCTATGTTGAATACATCAATCCCAATTATCCAAAATATAATTTGACTGACAAAAAAAACCAATCAATTTACAATAAAAATTACTTTTATTGTCATAAAATTCAAATGTTACATATTATCTCTAAGACACCGGTACAATTTCTACGATTTCTTTTATGGTCTTGCTTGTGTCTTTAGCTGCCAACTTCTTCATTGCTGTAATAAACAGAAACGAAAGCGACATTAACTACTTCAATGATCAGATTCTTCGTCCAAATTTTTTTCATTTGTTTTCTGCAAGCCTGGTGTTTGATAAACCCTACCCTACAGTGTTCTCAGTGTTGTTCCACTCCAGGTCATGTCTCTGTTCCCGCAGAAATTGTTTCTTTTGTTTTTCTTTTATGCCCCAGAAGTCACACTGATAGTAAAATACTTCAAGAACAAACCCAACTATTTAAAGATCTTGATTAAGTGAAAACTGAGGCTAGATATTGTTTCATATGTTCCAACCTCAGTTTGGTCAGAGGAATTTCTTTCAACTGTTAACCAGAAAACGTTCGTAATAAAAAACTTTAAAAAGTAATTAAAAAAAGTTTTATTAAAAAGCTCTTCTTTTTTTATACGTTCAAGAGTGAAACGACACAACTGACAAAAACTCAGTGGCAAAAGCATAACTGCAAACACAAAACTCGCAAGCTTAAACGCAAGCACGAAAACTAAAAGGAAAATTTTTCTATTTCTTGTGCTTGTGTTTATGACTACGTCTTTGCGTCACGCTTGGAGGCCAGAATAATGCGAGCACAGCGTTAACACGAGTACAAGCAGACAGCGTTCGCCATGATGGATTCTCTTTGAAGGCACTGCCCTTGCGTATGGAACCTTGTGCGTCTGCGTACGAGTGTGTTAACGTCGATCTTACGCTTATATCTACGTTGTCCGTGTAAACCAGCATTTATGCCTACCGCAAAAGTTGCAAGACTTGGGACATCCATCGATCATTTTTTGTTGGTGCAACTTATTTGAGCACAACCCCAGCGTGCTGAACGCGATACACTTATACGGGCTCAACTTGTCCACACAATCCTCTGTAAATAAATCGTCAAATATTCTGACCGTTAAAACGTTACATGATAAATAGCTGCAAAATGTATTGCATGTAACCTGCTATGCGTTGCAGGTGTTAACGGGGAAGGGGTAGGGGGGGCAAGAAAGTACCCTAATTTTCCCCTCCCATTACCCCCTCCTCGTTTATGCCTGCGACGCAAGCATAAAAACATCATAAAAATTAAGAGGTTACGCTTTTTGGCAACGAATTTGCGGTCAAGTGATACAAAAAACATTGAAATCAATTTCCTACCCCCCCCCCCCAAAAAGAAACCAAATTAAGTGCAATTTTGAAAACAAGATTATTTCAAGTTATTGTCCATCTGTTGTAGTTATTGTACAGAAAGCGTGCGAAACGAGTACAAATATCCCACGATATTGTACAGTTGGTTATTGTACAGTACCGTACGCGCGCTAATCCTTTCACACTTGTGGTTTTCTTTCAAGTTACTGAAAAAGATTGAAAAAGGTTTAGTTGGATAATAAATTTTTACTCGTTGTTTGTATTTTGACTCGCCCTACGGGCTCGTCAAAATACAACACAACTCGTAAAAATATACGCCGATAATTCACATCGAAACATCTAATAAGATATATATCTTAGTCCAGTTGTTAATTTCGTTTCAAAATTCTGGGCCAACACTTCTGATGTTAATTAACCATTAGTATGATCTGTGTGCATTTATTTGAAAAAAAGTCGTGGATAGATAGTGGAATTATATGCAGGAAGCAATTTTAATCCACAAACAATAAACATATTGACAATGGTGAACTAACTGTGACAGAAGCCATTGACGGGAAAATTCCCATTAGTAACCATCCTCTTACCTTTGCAATGATACAAGCTGTTGATTTCCTCCCTGTCATAATAACTGAGGCCCAGTCTCTGGCCGATGACTGCCTTCTCGTCCGTCGGTATTATAGTAGGTATTCTCTGGTCTTTACTGAACGCGTACTTGCTGTAGTGCATTACACTGTCATAGTCATACGGTTTACCAAAGCTAGAGCCAAGACTCCGAGGGTACATTTGGAAATTGTGAGCATGTTCTGTAAAAAAAAAAATTCAGTGTTAATTAGGCCATTTGATAGAAAATTCACCTCACAACCAGATTTTGGAAACGTACACTGGACATTTCTAGCTTTCCGTTGTAAAGACCGCCGATGAAAGAAATAACTTTGTTTTCAAATAAAACTGTAAAGAAATCAAATCTAGGTTTGTAATTTTGGTCTTTCCCAATATCTTACATACGAAAGCAATTTTGCCACCGTTAACCCTCGCTACACGGCAAAGATTTCAATTTTTGACATCAGCTTCCTAATAAAAGATTATTGTGATTATCATTTATTTGTTTTTTATCTTTTTTTTTTTTGGAAACTCTCTGATAAATTCCATTTCATTTATAGTCCAAACATAACAGCTGTGTGGGCTGGAGGTATAAAGTTAATAAAGGTGGGTGAAACGCGACGATTTTCATTGTTGCACTTGACGAGTCTGCTCCCACCAGACGAGTAAGTCTTGTTTATTGCAAAAAAAAATTATTTTGAGTTCCCCCAAGGGAGTCGAATTTGTGACCTTCCAGTTGTCTATTGACTCTATTGGATGTTCTAACACTGTGCTTGGAGGGATTATGATGAGCAAGGCCATATGGGTTCTGAGTTAATCGACTACTTTTCAACCAGTCGTCACTCTGCCATTACTTGTCTTTGACATTCTTCTTTTTTCCTTTGGTTTGCTTATTTAAAACAGAACCGTAAAAAAACTTACAAAAGACACCAAAAAGTGGGTCGAATAAAATTTAGAAACTTTGTCAACGGTAGGGCGTGCTATAATGAGGGGGCCCCAAAGGTTCGTTTCGGTAAATATCTGCTCCGAAGGCCTAAGTCGCCTGAGATATTCGGATTTAATGGTAGTGAAAACTAGAGATTTCTTTGGCGAAACATCACCTCGGCCTTTCATCAGAACAAGGGGACTGATTAATTCCTATTGTTTCCGGAGGTACAAATATGTCGTTTAGATTCTAAAATAACGCCAGCCCTGAGCATTTTCGGAGAGCTATCAGCTGCTCCGAAATTCGGCGGATAGGATTCTGTTTCCTAAAATTAACTGCGGCCTAAATTTTCAGCTAAAAACTCCGAACAGATTAACCTGTGTTGGCTTACACAAATATCCCTTTAAAAAGCGCTGAAACAATCTAAGAAAGTAAAAAATGAAATTTCATGTATTGCTCTAAGGTTTTCTCGTTAGGTGCCCCTGTATAATGCAATAAAGGATTCTAATCCAAGAACTGTTTACTTGAAAACTCCATAGATGAGTTTGAAGAGTATTGTTTACAAATCTGAATTGTCGCATGCTACCTTGTTCAATGTTGCTCCAGTCTATGTGGATGTACTTGTCTCTGTCAGGCCTCGTGTGCTCGTGGAAAAACCCCAAAGCATGCATGATCTCATGCACCACAGTTCCAATCCTCTCACATCCAATGCCGATGGAGATCTTCTGCTCGATGTTGTTAGGGTCCCGTCCAATTCGTGAAAAGCATCTTTAAATGAGATAGAATTAAAAACACTCATGCACCGATAACCACTATTGTTTGATAGATATAAGGTAAGATTTCATGGTCTTTCTGTATATAGGGCATTGTAGGTCGAACATCTCGCACATCTGCTCTATTTGACAATAAGGACATTAAGGAACGAGAACGTCGACGTTTCCTCCTTCACAGACGCAACCGGTCTAGATTTCCTTCGTGGACGGGCTTCTTCTTCCCGTCGCGAACAACAAAACTCTTCTTTTGACCCCTGACACGCTGACGTCAGAACACACAAGAAGGAAAACAATTGACGTGACGCCGTGACGTCCGGGACTTCAACGTTCTTGTTACTTAAGGTTCCTAATAATCCCATGATATCGAATCGTACCTGAGCTCACAACCAACGAGGCGAACAGTGCTGAGTTGGATATGAATTCATGAACAATAAAAAAGAGTGCAGTAACTGGTTTATTGTATAGGCAACCCCTGGATTATAATAAATATTTTTGACCTACCAAAGGAGACGTTTCTTATACAAAGGAAATTTCTCGCCGTTTATTTCGCATTACTTCTTTGATCGCAGTAAATAAACCCCCTCCGCCGCTGGTGTTTCGTAAGGTATTGCCTGAGGCTTAAACATTGTCCGAAAAATGAACAGGAAATTTTGAGGTCAATCGTTCAGCAACGGTTATTATCCTTCGAAATACCAGCACGACAGGAAAGGACCTGTTTAGTTCGTAACCCTCCGACAGATTTCCAAACGCAGTAAAGAGAAAACGGCCAACGATGGTCGCAGCATAATTGTGACTACTTTAATGTTAGTTTAATTACGTTACACGATTTTATTACTCAGTGGTTGCATTGAAAGGAAAAGGCCTGAAATTTAAATGTGACTTCCTTTCTTCGATGTATTCTCGCCAATAAACTCAGATCACGGTTATCAAATCGGACGAAGTATATCGTCTGACACCCGTTTGCAGATTTTGTAATACGTGATGTGCTTCGTCCAATAAAAGCGCTCAAAAATTAATTGCTAGCTTATGAGAGCTGATAGCCTATTAGATAGGAAAAATATGTGTAATAAACATGAATGTCCAAGGATGATCTGCAGCCATCGACGATCGGTCTTTGCTTGTGCATAACAATTTGATCAGCCACGTTTTCTGTTGAAAAGGTTAGAGTGTCAGCAGCTGAATATACAGACTAAAGTTATGGTCTTTGGATCACCATGTTACGAACAACATTGCATGCAAAGTGATAAAAAGCATGGCATACACAAAATTGTTAAAACCTGTGTTACTGACTTAAACTTACCCGTTCCCGCTGAAAAATTTTATGTAGCTTTTATGATTGGGGTCATTCTTAGGAATTTCTACAAACTTCAAGCAGGTCCGTTTCTTCAGGTGGTGGATCCCTTTCTTGATAAGGTCAACAGTGAGCGGTGCTGAAATCGAAACAACAAATTTAGGGGGTCAATAAAAAGAGTTAAATGTTTGCACGAACAGGAAATAGAGAATGCAAGATTGGACTAAATATACGCGAGGGTTATATAGTAATTTAATGTTGCTTCCAAATTTCAAAAACAATCAATGAAGCTTTTTCAAAAGGTTTTCAACTCCAGTTTGAACTTGACTTTTAATACAATTTGTGAAATGTACTCACGTATGACGGATACGTAGTTCGTACGAGATTGAAGGAAATATACACCGAGGTTGGGCTGTTCAAAGCCCGAATCAACTAATCTAGTATAAGTGCCAAATTTGAATTGCTGGTAAATTGGACAACCAATGAGGCTTTTTCGAAATGAAAGATTCCGCCTTCAATTTCGAATTTAAATTTTCTCCACCTTGAGTTTAAAATGCCCTGCTTTTGAAAACATCACACACGGGAGAAGTATACTTTATTTTCCAGTGTGAAATGGCTGTTGAACAACTGAACATGCCCAGGCTCAGGGTCTCAAAGGGGTTAGGGCTCCAGGGCTCCGGCCTAAAAATGCAGGGTTCCAGGGCTCTGTGACAGAAAATTTGGGGCTCTGGGGCTCCATGGCTCTTACTCAGGGCTCCTGATTTAGCCAGAATCAGCATTTCTGCCCAGCATGTTTTGTCAAGTAGAGAGAGGCTTTGGGCTCCGGGCCCCAAGAAAAACGTTCGGGGCAACAGGGCTCCAAGGACGACCCCCTCCCCCTCCCCTTTGAGACCACGCAGGCTTGCGCGTACGGCGATAATGATTTCCTAGGATCATCAAATCACAAATGAGAAATTCTACGGTGGATCTCTCTAAAGGTTGATGTCCACTGTTGCGTAAATTTTACGTGCGTACGGGCGTAAATTTAACTTGCTTTACGTGTCTAAATAAAATTAGAGACGATGTCTGAACAGCTTACGTAAACGTAGAAAGTTGAAAACTTTCAACTTTCTGCTCAGTCAACATTAGCCAATTACTTATAAATAAGTCTTTAAAAAGGACGAGAAGAATATACTTATATATCCACTTTAAAAGACCAACCTAAGTTTGCGTCAAACGTGTAGTAAACTATCCCCCTCGGCCAGTAATATATAGGACTGATAACAGCATCACGTGGCATATTCTGTGCACCAAGAAGATATCTTTTCGTGTCTTCATCGATCACAATGTCTCCTTCAAACAGACCTAAAAGAAGAAACAATAAACTATATTTTCAGTTGAGAGGCTATCTAAACTTGTACTGTGGCATTTAATTTAGTAATTAACATATTATTGTTGGGCTTTTTTTTTTGGTGGGGGAGGAATGATGATATTTGTCGCTTTCCAAGCAATCACTCACTCACTTACTCAGTCACTCAGCCTTTCAATTTGACGCCTAAATAGCACATAAGGCATTGAGATTTGGAAATAATTAGATTTCTCCATAGCAGAGTAATTAATCATGCGCCAAACCCCAACCTGGAGACCCCGTGTACTGTTTAGTCGAAGGCAACAAAACGAGGAATCCATTTAACGTATAGTAGGCACCGCCGTATAATCTAATAGGCTAATCGCCAAAAATCTCTTTAACTAGTCACGGAAACGCCGAACAGATTATCACGTGGGTAACATGCTCCGACGATTATAACAATTTATCAATATAGATTTTTGTAAACTATTTTAGTCCTTCACTTCTACCTTTGTCCCCCTTGAAAACATAAGTCAAAATGGTCAACACAAACGCTTTAAGGTAAGGGCCGGAAACAACACTTTAAATGCTATATGGGTTTTGAAACCACCAGTCCTCGGACTTAGTATTCTGACCAAGTCTAAGATAAGTTGATGTTTTATGCTACCGGGTGCTGGTTACGAAGTGGAGTTGTAGTTGTTATTGTTGTTGTTGTTATTGTGTTGTGGGTTTTTTTCGCGGGCACTCGGCACTTAGTCGAAGATCAATTAACGAGTATCAAAAACATCCTGGTACCGGAGCTCGTATTGGTAAGGGCTATAGGTTAGTTTCTTATTTCAATTATTTAGTCTGGACAATTTTGTTTCAGAAAAAAAAAACTCACACTACTCTGAAAAATGGTGGTCACAAAACTAAGAAGGCTATTACAATACGATCGATGTCGTTGTCCGAGCTCTTACTGAAAAAAAGAAGCCATCATACCCTCCTAGAACTGAAGCGAGCAACATCACTTTCCGTTTTAGCTTTCACTGACTGCTGAAAGACAATATTACTAAGAATATCGCTTTTTTTATTTTGAAGTCAATCTAGTTTGGACGAGGCTACACGGAGGAAAAAAGGGCTTAAAGGATTTGATTTTCGGTTTTTTTTCTTTGTGTCTTTTTTGGCTAAACTCGAAAAAAATAGTGATGGAGTCATTGTGACAAGATTTGGTCGAGACGTATTTTTGGCACTTCACATAAAGTTTGGTATTTGAAGATTCTATTTTTGTTGGTTGATAACAAACATTTTTCTGCGTTGTGGTGTATTTTTCTGCGGTCGAGACTATTCAGTGCATTTATTAATTTTTTTATGCGTTGTACTGATCCGATAAGTGTACCATCGCTGCAAATCTGTGCATGGAGAAAGTGCGAGTGATGACTTTAAATTGATTACAGGTGTGAGTGCTTGAAAACGCGAAACGTGTCGGCTTTACATAATTAACGAAAGTTTCCCCATTGAAAGGCCATCAACCATTGATTGTTTAGTAAAAGAAGCAATACCACTTCCTGGATGATTTTGGCTTTTCCTCAGTTTTAAAGATATTTTGACGGGCGAGTAACTAAACTGAATATTCTAGACCAGTTTTATCCACTTTGGCTCTTCCTTAAACAAACTATAATTCTGAAAAGTATATCCCTCCCTTTCTGTGTTGCCCGTTAAATTCGTTTTCACCGGTTCTCTCCCACAGGCTTACCATCCTATGCTTGTGTTGCGGACCTCTGCTAGCTGTATATTAATGGCCGCTTCGGTTGTGTGCAGAGGATTTTGTGAATACGATAATTCCGGCTTTTTGAACGAATGAAAGTCAAATAAAAACGCTTAGAAACATGAACACTGTGTTAATGTTTGTTATTATAGGCTTGGTTTGTCGATTTAGATTTAAAGCCCCGGGAGGCGGTTTAAGAAACTTTAAGTTTGACCTACTCTGTAAATATATGTATACTCACAAGGCTTGCAATTTCAAGAGCCTCAAATTACCGACCGGATTTCGCCAAAAAATTATTACACTTGACCTCGTGCCTTTGACAAAAGAATCCCACACCAGTAGTATGTACGGACAACTATTTCATTGTTTTGCACTGAAGCATTATAAACTAAGGAAAGAAAAGGGAGGAGGGGCTTTAAAAGAAGATTTCTCATCTTACCGGATGCTTCCTCTTTTCTTCTGGTGGCGTCATTTTCCACTGCAACAAAGGAAACAATTAACACATCAACATCCATATCCATTATAGCGTAAACGTCATAAAATCCCTAAGCTAACGTATTTTAAAAAAACAACAGATATACGAACATCATACTTATACGCGTGTGAATAACAACCAGTAGAAATTCACTGTTTTCTACTATAAATACGCGAATGCGAATGGCTCCGTCACCATCGTCTATTCGCAGTGCTCTACTCTTTTGGGTCCCAACATTTCTTTTGGTACCTCAATCATTTGCCTGTCAACTCTACCTAATTCTTCTCTAAGAGAATTCGGTTACTCGTCCTTGTTTGTTATGACTACGATAGCCTACTTGGCCGCACCTCGTTGGCTATTACTCGTAGAAAAAGTGTAAGCTTGTATAGCCTGCGTGGCAGGCGCCGAAAGGGTAGGGAAAGGGGGTAGTTATTCGCAAGGGCAGATAACGAGCAATGGGGGCTGTTTTCAAGTATTTTCTAACAGATTTTTTGGTACTGTTTGGAATCAAAGGGACTCCGTTGATGTCTTCGCAATCCTTGGACATTCGCCTTCTATTGTTCCTCTTAAGAGCAAATCATCTGTTTGCAAACTTATGTCATTCTAAAAAAATCGTTCAGCAAGGTACATGTAGGCCTATGTAGTTAGTTCAAACGTCCAACTTTTTAGGTAGCGAGCCCCATATACATGCCAATGAACAAAGGCAATGCTTATGGTTAATTTGCATCAGGTTTTGCACATGAAAAGTTCGAGGTTTGAACTAGGCGGTAGAAACTTTGAAGTTTCAAAACTGAATAAACTCTATTTACATACATTTGTGCGTGCAAACTTGAAGGCAAAACTCCGCCTGCGGCGAGAGGGCTGACCCTTAACACTGAGCTAAGTCGTCAGTCATTATTGGTATTTTTGGCTGCACGGGAATTTGCTAGTCATAGTACTGATAGTTTTAATTAATTGTGTTCCTTTGTAGCTTAGAGGACTTCCATTTTCTTCTCGATTGGATATTTTTTGCATTTCTCTTGAAGCGTGCCTTCTATCACACTGAAGTAACCAGTGATACTATGCAATGCACATGTTGATGTGACAATTTTTTTTTTTTTTTGAGTTTTGATTTTACTGATATCAATGTGTTCTTACAAGGCTGGCCTACCCAGCTGTTCGTTTTTGGGCTCAGTTAAAATACCCACTGTACAACATGTGTAGGAATTTAATCTTGAGAACTGGCGGCTTTGGTGTGGGTAATTTTCGCCAGATTAAAGATCGGCTAAATTTGCAATTTACAAATGTAGAACCTTTCTTGAAGGGATTTTTTAATTTCCGATTCCACTTCCATTTCAGTTCGTTATCGATAAAACAACTAGATTTGTTTAGTAAATACCCGTGATCACAGACAGAATGCTCTTAAAACGAAAAGATAGATGGCACTTTTTTGTAACACTGAAATGTTCCACACTTTACGCACAATGCTTTATTGGTAAACTGGAATGTAAAGGGCTCACTACTGGCAAGGACAGTTGCGACAAGTTCTCGAGCTACAAATACGTCTTCTCACGTTAGGCTACCAGAAATGTGAGATGTTTGAAATCAACTACGGAATGTTTTTCTTAGAAATATTTGACTTGGAATACTAGGCCAAAATCTACTCGTCGATATAAACACAAACTATCAACACAGAATTGTCAAAAAATAGAACGGTCTCCCATGAAATGTGTCTTATCTATAAATTATGTCGCATCCAGTTCTACCATTGACGGCTTCAAGGGTCGAAACTCTCAGAGGATTAAGAAAAATGATATCTAAATCAAAAGTCTATTTAAACGCGGTCTTGTGGTTACTGAAATAGTGATCTACAAAACCGGATAAAGTTCTACGTTTTCGAAACTGAAACATGAAATTTGGAAAATGATGACGTCACTCAATACTAGTTTGACTATCGTCCCTTTTTCCTCCGCAGATTGTTGACAGTTATTTCGCGCTTGCCATCTATAAATCTGCTATATTTAAGCCTCACTTGTAGTTCAGTTCATAAACGACTGAATCACACACTGATAAGCCTGGCTTACCTTTTTCTTAAAACACAGGCCGGGGCTTCGTTTGTAACATGTCCTGTTGCGTCAATCGGTAAGCGAAATTTCCGCTTTCATAAATAATCTGTCATAAATATTTAATACTTGATTGCAATGCACTATCCTTTTTCTTTCTTTTTAGTTCAAATAGAAGAGATTTTAATGTACTAATAACTTAAATAACTATGTTTTTGCCACTTTTAAGAACAGCTAGTGTTGTTGAAATGTTGTCAAAGCGATGTCGGTGAACGATTTTACATCTTGTCGAACCTTGGTCAACAAAGATTAATATTACGGGTTAACTTAAATTCTTTTACTTAACGATCAAACTCCGCTCAAAATCGTTTGCTGTAAAAAAGATGACGAGTCACCGCTTTGTATGAGTTACCACCGTGAATAACTTGGCAAGAAGTTTACACAAGGATGGATATAAATCATGCTTAGTGCGAGTCTTTATACGAAACCAACTTTAGTAGAAACCAAGACGTTTCTTCGCTGAAAAATTTAAGTTACATGGTATTAATGGCTTTTATAACAGCGTACTTACCGTATTTCTTTATCAAGTGTTCAACATGCTCTATCGTTGTACTTGTTTTGCAGTAGACAACAGCAAAATAGGCCAAAAGAAAGAAGATTCCTCTCATCATAACAATCCGTTCCTTGCTTTCGATGAGTGTGATTTTTTCAGCGCTAATATCAGTACTGCATATTGCACTGATGGCGGGTCTAGATTGCGCACCCTTATTTCTGACTTCTTTGAATTCTTATTGGCTCGATATGTTCAGCTGAGAAGTTCAGAGGTTTTAAATAACTTCGAAGAGTTCTCAGCTGACGAAGTACAAGTAGTCAAAATACTGCCCAGTGCAGCTTTTGTTTTGTTATTCAAAGACATTTAACTACCTTTATGTTTCAGTAGTTTTTCCGCATTCGAGGTAAATTTCTCGTGTCTCACTAAAGTTCTTTATTGTTCTACCACGCCTGATTAACTTGTAATGTGTTTTAACACAAAAGGTTTGTAAATGAGAATAATGAGCCACTGGCGCTTTATTAAAACAGTAAATTTTAGGCTTTTTCAGCGATTTCAAGGATTGTAAATTTTGACCTCAGCTGGTCTGTACGTCGGTCGATATAACCTAAAGAAGCTTCTAAGATCGGAAATAATTTTGTCTGCTCACTATTAATTCAACCAAATGATGACAAGGATTGTTAACGTCATAAGTGGCTATTCAAAATGCAACAATACATTAATAACACGACATCGGTGAATTCATAAAAATAACCGCAGCTTTGATACCTTCAAATATTGCTCCTTTCAGTCAAATGTCTGCAAATTCACCATATCTCAAGTGGCTTAACTAGTCAACTGTATTGTGAGCTATTTTAAACACACCAAAACCTTCGCAGTGTCGGCACATTTGCGAATTCAACATCTTTACGTAACGAAATCTGTGCAATTTAGTTCAAACAATGGCCTTGAATCTGGTAATTTACATAATTTCCGCTTTGCAAAAGTTACATCGCTTTTTTTGGAAGAAGTCGTGATTAACCACGTGAAATGCTGTGTTACTAAGGAAACTAGATAATTATTGTGGCTATTATTGTTCACGTCATTTTCATTTTATGTTTCATTCCTTTCCCGGGTTAAGATGAACTCAATAAATTGGTCTGCTCCCAACGTATGGGTTTCATAGCTCAGTTGGTAGAGCACTGCAGCGCGACCGCACAGGCCACGGGTTCCATTCCTTTTTTTCGGGTTTAATTTGCAACTGCTTAAATTGCGATTACAACTGCCATAAACACATCTTTATTTCATATGTATTTCCGCACTTCACATCATTTTCATTCTAAAAATTTAATCCTTAGTATGTCACACGAAGTGACAAATAGAAAGACCAAAGTTCCCGACGGGAATCGAACCAATGACGTTAAAGCTTGCTAAAAATAAATTGCAGTCGGTGCAGTAAAACTTGAAATTTAAATGAAGGAAACGGCAAAAAAATTCTGTGCAAGAAGACCCAAGGTCTCAACCAGATCCACATTACCTTAAACAAGATAACAGCTTACGAAGATAAATAGTACCTTGGACGAAACAACTCGCATAAGGTCAATTGATTGCAATTCTAAAATGCTTTACTTAAATTCCACAAACATCTAGAAAGGTGAGAAAGTAGAACGCTCATGTATTTCAAGTTTCCCGCGGGAATGGTTTACGACAAAAAAATAGAACCTAAATACAGGTTTAACTGTCTCTATTTACTCGTTGCAGCGTATCGCAAGCAAACAAACAAATCGGAGCGCAACAAACAACAACGTGTTCCTGTTATACTTCAAAGAGAGACTAAAAAAAATGAAAATCGTGTCGCATTCAATGAAATATTCTCAAATTACGCTATATACGGGCCAAATCTACACTGAAGCATTTTTTAAAATTCCGCTGTTTGATCTTCTTGAAAACGGGTGAAACCTCTTTCCAACACACCAGCGTAAGAACTCTTTCGATCGTCTGCAATGAGGGCTGAAAACATGAAACTTAAAATAATATGTTTTCGTTCTCTGGTTGCTCTCTGGGTTAACGAGCTTTCGTTCTCGGGTTGCTCTCTGGCATATCAGGTTTCGGCTTTTTTGAACCGGCTCGTCGCTGCGATTAAAATCGCTGATTAAAATCATCGCCTTCGCGGTAGCAAGCACATCTTTTCGCTGGCGATCAAAATTAGCTGCGACGAGCGTAATAAATCGTCTAGTGTATGCTGACCTAAGTCACTGAGAGGACATATTTCTTTTGAGACAAAAAGTTGAACACAATTCGTGCATGTTGCCAAGTTTAAGCTGGAGGGGAGACAAAATTGTGGATGCGAAAGGGCTTGTCCTAGACACGCTTCCAAAATCGAGAAGCATCCCGCATTCCCGCTAGACCAACAGGCTAGTATTATGAAGAATTTCCAGTCCGCAGTTTTCTTGTCTTTCAAAAATGTCACAGTCCCGGCCAAGTAGTGATATTAACCAGATTTTAACTTGTGTTTCCAAATTTGTGTTTCATAAGAACAATGAACGCATTGTACTTTATTTCCCATCCACTTTATGTTCCCAGGCGCGTTCCGAAGCTTTAAAAATGTCTCACGCGGACCTTTAGCCTGCGTAGCAAACGTTTCCGTAGGGCTTTCCGCATGTTTGAAGCATTTTTCGCTTTTTTGAACGCGCGAAAATTGGGGCGAACGCAAAAAAGTACGAGAAGGGGGAGGGGAAGGGAGGAAAGGAAACGCTTGCCCGCAAACCCCACGATTTTGAAAAACCCGTTCGTCCACGAACGGAGTCTTCTGATTGGCGCGGCATGGTAGTGTTGATTGCCAAGTGATAAATCCGTCAATCAAATCAGGTAGGCTCATTTGAGCGTGACCCGCATGAATACAACGAATTCTGGTTCTCGATCGGGGCATTCTTCTCACTATCATTATTTTTACCTGAAGTTCCTTTCAAGATCATTTTGTCCTGATCCGATGGCAGATCTCAAAGACTTGCGGGCAAGCTTTTCCGACACGGAGGAATCTACAGGAACATTCTTGCCGCAAGGATTGTTACCCGATAGAGTTTGGAGCAGTTGATAGTCTCAGATAGTCTGTTTTGGCGAAGTCTGAGAAACAGCAGACTCGCTACCTATCGCACTCCGAATAACTTCAAACAATGCCCGTAAATTCCGAATTTTTCGAGCACAAGAACTGCACACGCATACGGTCCGGAAATAGCACCAAGTTTTAAACAACTTTCAGTCAACCGCTGTGCAAAGATACTTTGTGACAGCATAAGAAACGTCATGAAAAAATGCGTGATGAGCGCGCAAACATTCAACCTGTTCCTATTGGACCTATTACGGAGAAAGGGTTCTGTCGTATCAGTCGTAGCAGGTTTCTTCATTAAAATGGCAACTGTCACTTATTCTCACTGCCGTCATTTCTAGACTTGCCGAAACTTGCTTAACGTGAGATTAATTTCCATCGCTTCAAGTAAGTTGATTTACCAAATTTTTCTGCAAGAACAGAATCCAGGTAACTGGGTGTGTTTCGTTTTGCGTAATTGATTTTATGATTAAAATTTGGTGAAAGTAATTTCAGCTGATAACGATAACGGTAACGGTCCAGCTGATATTTCAATGGTAGCGGATGCGAATCAAATACGATTTCGTAGTCACGACTTATTAGGCTCGCGTTTCGCGGATATGAATAAACCTAAGGACGGGAAAGAATTGAAAGACAATTGTCTGTGATTATCTGGCACAATGGGAAGAAAAATTGTTGCCACCAATCAAATTTTCCATCTAGGTAGGACTTCAAAGGGATTAGAAACAATAAGAAAAAAAAACTAAGTTCGTTGGCTTTGCCTTTCTATATTTTGTCTGCAAGTCTACACGGAAATTCCATGTGGTCGTCATGTGTTTATCAGGGGTAGGATTGCAGTGAAACACGATCATGATTCTTGTATCTAAAATTTGTCGTTTTCTAAGCATTTGGCATTTGATAGTGAGAGCGTGCCGTTCAGAGAACTTTTATTGCAAAAAAGTTACCACCTGGACTATAAGGTAGGTACTGTACTTTCGAGGTTATTTTACATTTGATTATAGCTATTCAGCTACCACACCTTTTATTCGGTAACAGTTATTCCAAATTATAGACTTTTTTGATGTCTTGGATCTCTAAAATCAATTCTGTCGGCCGGCCTCGGTTTGTGTAACATTTTACGGCAAAGCGACAAGTTGAGAACATATTTTCTTCAAGTCATCTGATTGCGTTTTCCTACACCGTCAAAATTCGCCAGAAATTTTCACCTTCTTTCACTTACCGATAAATTCCAGATATTTTCTAGTAGATTAAAAGTTACTTAAATTAGAATTTGTCCTTAACTGGACTTTAAGGTATGTACTGCTCTTTAAAGTGATTACAGTTGATCATAACTATTCATAACCACACCTTTTGATCGACAACAATTACATGTATTCTGTCTTATCTTCTTTGATGTTTTGGATCTCTACAGTCAATTGTATCATCTACAGTCAATTGAATGTCTACAGCCAATTCTCTTATCTACAGTCAATTGGATCTCTACAGTCAATTCTATCATCTATAGTCAATTGAATCTCTACAGTCAATTCTATCATCTACAGTCAATTGAATCTCTATAGCCAATTGTAACATCTACAGTCGATTGAATCTCTGTAGTCAATTCTATCATCAACAGTCAATTGGATCTCTACAGTCAATTGTATCATCTACAGTCAATTGAATGTCTACAGCCAATTGTAACATCTACAGTCAATTGAATCTCTACAGCCAATTCTCTTATCTACAGTCAATTGGATCTCTACAGTCAATTCTATCATCTATAGTCAATTGAATCTCTACAGTCAATTCTATCATCTACAGTCAATTGAATCTCTATAGCCAATTGTAACATCTACAGTCAATTGAATCTCTGTAGTCAATTCTATCATCAACAGTCAGTTGGATCTCTACAGTCAATTCTATCATCTACAGTCAATTGGATCTCTACAATCAATTCTATCATCTACAGTCAATTGAATCTCTATAGCCAATTCTAACTTGACGTAAAGTAAGAGGTCGAGAACATATTTTCTAAGATGAGCCTTCATTACATCTATTTGGCGGTTTTCTATCCTAATTCATCATCTTTTCAAAAAAGTCATCTGAGTGTTTGCACCGTCAAAATTCAGCAGACATTTTCATCTTCGAGAGATTTTCTAGTAGACTGAAGGTTACTCAAATTAAAATTTATACGGACCAAATGAAAATATATCTCTGTTTAGCTTTAAGTCATTTTTTTTTTCGTTTACGGTGGAGCGAATTTTTCTTAACTAAACCTTGTAAAATACCTTTTTCGGAATTTGGACTTAGAAAGGAAGACGTCCGCTAACCATGAGAAAGTTCTACCAAATCGTTGTTTCCATTTACCTTCTTCAAGAATAAGATACCACAGAAACCTCCCAGGACCACCCCGTTATGACTCGATCAGTTTCAGTGTTTGTTTTTGTTTTACTCTCTTGTTTAAAATGAAAGTTGTGATAAAAAATCATGGCAGTTATTTTTCTTTGTAATAGAAAGACAAGACAGCTCATTACCTATAAAAACGATTTCTATCGCGCTTTTCAAGCAACGTAAGATCAAAAGTATGGTTGCTGATGACGTTGTGAAGCACAACACCATTTCGATCATCTACTTTCCCACTGGGAATGACATTTTTGGAACACTTTATCGATACTTCTCTGAGCCCCACAGTGGGGTTTTTGTGCATTGGCGAATCCAACCGAGGGCTATTTGAAGTTGTCCAAAAAGAGAATGACATATGTCTGACAAGTACTGGGGGTGGGAGGTGGTGGAGGGAGATGAATTGACTAAGGCGTTGATACAACAATCTCTTTATCAAGGCTACTTTTCTGTGGTCTAAACTAGAACTCACCCATCCACCTGCTATCTGGTGCTGCTACATATAAGCTAAAAACACTCAGCGATGTCACGGAGCAGTTTCAGTGTCGATTGTCAGTAGGGATTGCAGATATTGTAACAAAGTACACGAAGGCTGATTCTGTTTTGTTGTTGCGGCTGGTTCGTGCGTGTTCCATTGACGAACAATTTTTGAGCGATCTTGTGACAGCCAAGTTTAATGTGCGATTCCTGATACACATCAAAGCGGTAATAATTGTAAAAAGCAGTCGGTTTAGAAAACGTGATCGACCTGGTCATCAGCTGACATTTGCTGTCTCGGTTGACAAGTTAGTTTGCAAAGGCGTACATGATCTCAGAAAGATCACAGCCTACACTTAAAGTCTAAAGCAATCGTACACAAGAAATTTACAAATCCTGTAGCCTAAGGTGAAAGTTATTACTATCGCTCCCAGTAAGTTTATTTACTCTGGATGTTTCTAACAGATCATGGTAAAAGTAAATTTGCCCTAACAAGGAAAACATTTTAATTTATTGGTGTCTTTTGACAGCATAAGAAAGAAGCATACTGTGGAATACTGCGTGATCAGCGATACAATAATCCAATAAGAACTATCCAAGTAATTGATACCTTGGAGTTTAGAGTCGTGTGAATTTTATTCGACTAGATAGCTTTAAATCTAAAATCATATGAATTACGTCTCTCTGTTCTCAGTCAGATGGAAACAAAATTAGGAAACTCTATGCTACGCTTATCGCATTGGATTTGATCGAGATGTGTATCTGGGATGTGCATCATGCCGATCTGGGAGAATCTGAGCCAGTGACCACTGCTCGAATAATGGGTCTTCAAACATTTTACATCGCGTTTGATCAAAGTACATTAACATACATGTAATAATCACCGCAGGTACATGATCCGACAGCAAAGGCGCTCGTTTTACTGTTTTTTCTCGACCAGTAACCAAGCAAGACGAAGACGACCTCGATTGTTCGCACCCTGTGGAGTTACCTTCATAAAAACGTTACGACTTTCGTACCGGTCAAATTGAACCTTCAACATTGCCCCCCCCCCTCCTCCGGGCGTACCCGAGGCATTTGATCGTGCCCGGGGATGGGGGAATGTGAACGCTGCCTTGGGGTGGTGGGGAATTTGAACCAGATTTTTCTCTTGTTCTGACGTAATATGCCCGTGAGTTTTTTTCGGTTTTTGCAGGGTTTGATGGATTTACAAGATAGAATTTCGCCTTTGTTAGTGAATAACTCTTTTGAAAGGGTCTTTTAAAGAAGTTTGAAGTTGTCATTACGGCATATCTCTCTCTGAGAAGCGTGTAAAGTGTTTGATTGAAGACAAAATTTGTCTTTGAGGAGAGGTATTTCAGTCCTAATTGGTGGGGCATTTGAACGGCTTTTTTGCCCCGAGGGGAGGGAATTTGTGCAAGCCAATCTTCAAAAGTTCAAATGCCCGGAGGGTTGCCCGAAGGAGGATGTTAAAGCTTCGATTTGACTGCGTTTTCGTCCGCTTAAAAATGATCGCAAACACTGATGATAACGGGGTTTAAAACTACTTCAAAATTAGAAACTTCTCAAACAATGCATGCATCGTTTTTGGGGTGGTGGAAGTGAAAAACAGTATTAAAACGCTTTAATATGTACATCAAAAATATTTTACACTTTTCAGTTGTTGCTTTTGTTGTTGTTGGGTCATAATACTCTATGCATCGTCATACGTGCACAACTACAGGACGAGATTTACGATTTAGAATAACTGTTTTCATATTGCCTTGGTTTAGAACACCTTACTTAATTACGAATACGCTGTCATGACATGTTTTTTCTTACTTTGTGATAGCATAGAAAAATATAATAAAGAGAAAATGCTTACTCAGCGCGCAACAATTCCAGATGAACCACGAGACCAGCTGATATTTTACTTGCACCGGATACGAATCAAATATGAGCTGATAGTCAAAATGCGGCAAACATTTTCACCCTCTTTCAGCCACAGATAAATTCAAGATAATTTTCATTGGATTAACAGTTATTGAAATTAAAATTGATCCCGTCCAGGAGAAAATATATCTCTGCTTGGCTCAATGTCGTTGATAAAGCTGACGGTATAGGATTTTTTTATTTTGGACAGTAGACCGGAGAGCGCACAAAGAGGTATCATGTGCATTGAAAATATTTTGACTTTTCAGTTGGGGGGGGTGGGGAGGGGGCATCTACAAACCGAGAAATCAGGGCCTTAGTAATCCATGTAACCACATTTCGTGCTCAGCTGCAAGAGTATGAGATTGGCGATGAACGGTTTTTAATGTTTTCATACTACCTTTGTTTTAGGACATCTCACTTTACAAAGCACCAGTGGTAAGCGCCATGGTTTCGCCAAAAATCATAATCATTCTGGGGGCTTTGCTGTGTATATGTACATATGAGGAAGGTAAGTACTTGTAGTCACAGTAACACTTGAACTTGCAGGGGTGGTTCCTAAGCACAAAACATTAGCGTGATTCTTATTGGTTTAATTAAAAGCAGGAACGTCCCTCACTTGACAAGCCTAAGCGCGTTGTGGACACGAATTTATTTCTTACCTCATCAGGGATAACCAAAGGGCGGTACCGGTGAAATGTTTGTCTGGAACCTAGGCACTAACCGCCACATAATTTTGAAATTAATTGTGATGAAAAATAAGGGTTTTCTTCGGCGAAATGTTATCTCAAACATTGGTATTCGGTGGATTTTTTTCTTTCCAGGACAAATATATTATTTACAGTACGACATATGGTCACCTAGCATTTTCGGGAAGTAGACAGCTGCTTAAATTTTCAGCTTAAAAAGCTGAACAGATCAACTTGTGTCAGCTAGCAAAGTCCCGGAAACAAGCTGAGAACTCATAAAGCAAATTTTTAAGTATTTCGCTGACATTTTCTCCTTTTTAATATTTTAAGATACATGTATTTTTAATCATATATTCCTTCTACTATTTTGATATCTTGTCTGTGTCTATTAGTGTCCCTGCCTTATGGAAACTCGTTGTCTGATAAACAGCCTCTCAAACACTCACCAGAGTTATCTGTGCCTCAACATATTCAGAAAAGAATACCAAAGGACGTTCAGTTCTGAGTTTGAATTTTTATATCAGTCTTATCAGTTGAGGAACTTAGTCAGTGGCGGCTAAAATCTATAAGCATATTCCCTATTGCTAGTTTGATAGATGATCATAAACAACCATGATGCTGATGATGATGATGTACAAATCACATTAACGTGGACCTTTTTTCGCAGGTTCTAAGAGAAGCCTCGACGATTTCTTTCAGTAAGAAATAGACAATTATGTAATTGATGACAGCAATGAAGAACGCAATATGCATATTTCTTACGTCACAGTAAAAACTCGTTTATTGAAGTCTCAGTTGAGTTTAAAGTAATTTTTTCCCCTGTCCCCGCCAAAATGAAAATTGTCTCCAACTTAATTTAGAAGGAAACAAAATGAGCCGTCTGAAACGTTAATCATCTAATGGTGAGCTGAACCTTCAGCTATGTTTTTCTACTTAGAAAGTCAATTGGAGATGGCAGCCTGCATTTAACATTGCTGCATTTAACATTGCTGTCGACAAAAATCTGCATTTAACATTGCTGTCGAATTTGAGCGTTTTTCAGTGCAGTCCTAACAGCGGTCAAACGTACGACGCGTGCGCAGTCCCGACCATAATTTAGCAAAGGAAAGTACAGTACATGTGGAAAGTTTCTCCTGAATTGTAAAAAACGTAACGCCGTTTCTGAAAACTTAAGCTTTCAAAGTTCTGTGTGTGTTCAAAATGAAGTAACCGTCATCCACAAGTTTTATCGACCTTGACGCTCACAAACGTTTGAACTGATTCAAGTCTCTGACCGCTCTAAAAGTGAAGTCACAATCGTCACTTCACTTCACAGGTCAAACTTAAAAAGCAACGTCACTTCCTGTTTCGTTTTGTTTTTGTTTTTTTTCTTGAACTCTGAAATTTGAATCGGCTCAAACGTTTACAACGGTGAAGTCCGTATCAAAACAAAGCAAAATTTGATGACAAACCGAATTATTATTATTTGAATTTCATTCCGATAAAGAAAAGGGTTTAGTTTGCGGTTAGAGTAAAAGTTTCCTTACTTTTTTTATATTTTTCTTCGCAACATTATCGTGGCAACTTCGCACGCCGCGTAAGTTTCACCGCTGAAAAACATGTCACATGCTTGGATAATGGCGCTGACCTTTTTTTGTTTTTGTTTTTGTTTTGTTTTTATTTTTCTGTAGGTAGTCTGGCCACTCCAATAAGGAAAAATGGTGCCTTTTTACCCCGTGCTCCTGGGATGACGACGTTTGTTGCCCTAGTATTCTAATTCCCATGTGCTGTCGAAAGGGATCCAAGTAATTTCCTGTTCCTTGTTTTACTTTCATGATCTTTCCGTGAGCACATCAAAATGATGGTTTAATTTTCCTCAATTCTGTTTTTTTGGCAATAGCTGCAAGTTCATATGAATGGCCAATGGTGGCTCGACTGAATGCTTGGAGGCAGTTTGAACGGTTCATACTTTACTATCAGAGCTCGGTTTGACGAGCTGCTTCACACATTTACTCAAGCATTGAACAAACGTACCACAAAATTTAGTTTGACTTCTATGTTACCATAGCAACAAATTATGACTTTATATATTTTACATATCTCCGGATTTCTCGACATTTAAACATGAAGTTTCAAATGACCTAATGTCCCTTGCGAGCTACATGCAGGTCTTCTCCACTGGAAAGTCTTAAGGTCATTCCCTTGTTTTGCACTGCGCATCCTGTCCTGCGCATAACATCACGTGTATATTGGGTTAGACAGAGCGCACTCACAGCGTGCGCACGTTATTCAATGTGGTGGATTTTATTTGAAGCCTGTTTCGACACAACCTCGTTTCCTCTTAAATTGAGCTCGTAAGGTATCTTTTTTGTGGCAATTTTAACTGTAAGTCATTACCTTTGTATTGAAAGAGTTACGAGAAAATTTAATCCAGGAAAAAAAGTTATTCCAAAAAAAGTTCCTTTACTTTGTACTTGTGAATAATAATACAAAAATACTACCTCGAGATAACGCTCGTGGGAAAGGCTTTTTGTCAACACTGTTAAGTTGTGTATATTAGCCATAGACCACACATTACGTTGTCCCTTTAAGTCAATACATTATACCTGTTACTATTTTTTCCTATAACAAAGAGGTTACCACTTGCAGTAAAATGCGCACATTTAAAACATTACCCACTGTAACCTCCAAAAAAATCCAATAAAGAAAATTAAGGTAACTCTCCTAGAAAATAGTCCCATGCTACTACAGGGAAAATTACGACAGAAAAGTCGTTTCATTCCATACAGAAAATGTTGGTCTTGACGGATTAACCAAAGGAAAGACAAATCTTTAATCTTTTAAGGAAATTACTCTTAGAATAAATAAGACTTTTCGGTCGGAAAGGGCTACATTTGGCTTACAAGTGACATAAGGTCGTTTACCGGACAATCAGGGG
Organism: Siderastrea radians; assembly: GCA_964017195.1. Classification (NCBI taxonomy): domain Eukaryota; kingdom Metazoa; phylum Cnidaria; class Anthozoa; order Scleractinia; family Rhizangiidae; genus Siderastrea; species Siderastrea radians. Next base: position 39,957,486 of record OZ024888.1, read on the forward strand.
TACAAAGATGTTGTTTTCTCCGCATTGCCGTAACGGTTATTCAATCTGCTTAATTTTCTCTACGACCTACATTTTTGCTGAATTTTTATTCTCTTCATTCCTAGATGCTTGCATGCTGTGCCGGGTGGATGCCTGACACCTCCTCTCCAGAAAGGGATGATGCAGCGTGTGCATCTTGCTAGTTTTTAATCTAGCAGTTACTTCGTCAGCCTTAAATCTAGCCACTGTTTTAATAGTTTTTAATCTAGCTAATTTCTAATGGTTTTTACGCCGGCCATCGTTTCATTAGTCTTTAGTAGACCTAGTACAGCCATTGTTTTGCGAGCTTTAATCTAGGCACTTTTGTAATAGCCAATGTTTTAGTAATGAACTGGCACTCGAAGTTCTTGCACCACTGGCAAGGAAAAGGTTATATACGTAACACCCAAAGTGGAATGAGAGCAACACTACACGCTTTGTTCTACATAGTTATGACTTTCATTAGTATGTGTCAAAGTAACAGGGGTTATAAAATTAATACTACCGTTCAAGGTTCATATTGCATTAAATGATACTTTATCTGGTAAAGAAAACAGTTTTCAAATATATGAATTTCATATATTCATAATTTCAAAACAGTTTCCAATAGAAACTTTTTGGATGTTCGCCGCTCCCGTATACTTTGTCCCATTTTACAAGCAAATGTCCCAGAGAACCTACCAAAGAAAAGTCATTCTCCTTGTCCTCAAAAATACCATACCCCCCCCCCCGCCCAGCGTATATGTATATTATAACGCTCTCTTGGTGGTACAGAACCCAGTTTTGTACTAAGGAACTGTTATGAAATCTCTCTTTCCGTGCAAGGACACTCAAGCGCGCGAAAATCGCCTGCTGCGTGATAACGTGCCGTAAGCGTGGCTTATTGAAAAAGAGGAACATCAAAAAATGCTGGTTCAATGGGATTCAAAGCCATGCACCCGCAATACCAATGCAGGGCTCTCACCAAGTGAGCAGGCGTAATCAAACAAATCAAGGTTGCAAACGAAATGTGCCCTGTAGATCTTTTCAGCTTTGAACTTAATTTCCAAATGTTTGCAGACATAAAAATTTACTCTGGTTCACCATTGATTTGTTCAAATGACTTTCAGTTATCGCAGTCTGGCCCAAAAGAATTTAATTTCGTTTTTTTTTTTTTGTCCTGAAAGAATTTGCCATTAAAAAGAAGACTGATGATATGGGTGCCATTAAAAAAAGACCGATGAGATGGGTATTTTTTATTACTCGTTACGTTCCTCTTGACTTGCTGTCGCTTGTTCTTCTTGTGGAGGACGTGGGCGCGGTCTACGTGCGTTAAACAAAATGGCAGTTGGTTCACGCACGTGAATCATTTGATTTGCAAGAAGAAACTTTTAAGAGTTTATGTGAGAGTGCTATGAATTGAGCAACGCCTTGCTGAATTTCTCCTGGCCACTCGACCTTGAAAAGGTGTTTTAAAATATCTGATTTCCTTTTCAAGGCCGTGTGGCCGGAGGAAATTCAATATGCCGTTTGCCCACTTCATGGCGCTCTGACATGCACTCAAAAAAATTTCTTCTTTCATTACACGAGTGCTACGCAGTACCTAACATTGTTTGCTACAATCACTGATTTGAATCCCGTGATGAAAATTATTGCGCATTATATACGAACGAAGTATCATCCCTTCTCTCCGTACGGGAATCACTGTTTTCGTCCTTAACAAAATAGAGGAACAATAGACTTGCTCAAAGTCACCCGACTGTGAGCAAGTCTATCGTTCCTGTTTCCGTTTTTTCCGTTCTGTTCCCTTGACTTTCTCAATTGAGCTACGTAGAAATCAATCGAGGCAAGCCTGCCCTGAAACCACAAACTACGAGCACTCTCCTATTGTCGAGCAAAGAGAACACGCGAGCGGTCATGAAAATCGCCTCCCCGTGGAGACGTGACGTGCGCTTGATACGTGCGTTACGTTTCAACGCGGGCAAGCAATTTTGGCGCTGGCTTGCAATGTTCTTTTTACTCAAATATCCCTAAACGGAAAGATAGATTGCTCATAATCTACGGAAATGACTGACAGTTTCTACTGTATTGTTTTTTATTACTGCCGTTAAAAATCACGAACATGGTTATTGTTATATAATTTCCATATTTACCACAGCTTTTGTGACAAAGCATGATTCTAAGTTGCTGTTACAGTTTTGCCATAATTTCGTAAAATGAGAGCACTGTCGAAAGTGTAATTGGAGACTTTTATAAGCATGATCGACAAAGTCCAATTATGAAGACATCACATAAGTCATCGTCAAAGTATATTTCCTAAAACTAAATATACAATTGAAAATAAGAAATGAATTAAAGAAAATTAGGCGTAAGTCGTGTAAATTAGAAATAAAGGGTAAACAGTTTTAAAGACGTGTTTCTATAACGTTGCCAAGATATTCAAGAGCGAGTACGGGGGGGGGGGGGGGCTGCAATGTCTGCAAGACACGTCTCATGAAAGAAAAGTAATTTCATGCAAAATGTTGTTCACAATATTTGACGGTATTTCCCTTAGTTGCTGCAAAATCATATTTCACGCAAAATAGAAAGTCAACTTGGATTAGGAAAAAATCGTGGCTCACGGGCACTAAGTAAATCACGTTTCAAGTCAAAAATAATGATCACCATTCACGTCAAAAAATTTCACTGCGATGCTCACATCTTTAATTTTTTTTCCTCAGTTCTCTAAAAAAATTCAATCATAAAATTTTTGTCCAGTATGCCTCACCGGTTATGGTTCCTGATTTACCATAATAGGCATTGGATAGAAATGTTAGATATAATGTTATCGGTGGCAACTTTAGGAAGTTCGTCACAACTAATAGTTTACGAGTCCCTCTAGGTGCGTTCCGGTTATGGATGTCGCAGTGACTTTTCTGCATTTCCATACAATTAAGTAAACTAAGTACAGTTCCAAACTTGGGCAGGAAAACAATGTAGTAAAAGAAGTCGAAGTATTTCCAAGGAAAATACATAGGAATTGTTTCCATAATTTAACATTCTGTTGGAGTATCGAAATTTGTGCCCCCAGCCTCGTTCTCGGGGTGAGGTTTGTGGTGAATCAGAGGGCCCTTGACCGAAAGAAACTGAGCTCGAATCTATGTGCCGTTTAGAACCACCACTGGCTCGCCTACCTGACGAATACTGATAAAGATTAAATTCGCTTACTTATTCGAAGGGCTGCACGAAGAATTTCGCCAAAAGTCTTTTTACACAGAGCAATGTACAGAGTTTTGAATAGTTCATGTTCTCCTCGGAACTATTGTCAATATAAAGACTTTTGTTCCTGGACCATCGTAGCTTGATCAAAAATAAAACACAAACAGCGGTAATAAACATTATAAACTTACGCATTTTTATATAAACTTGACGTTTCGTATGCTAGTCAACATACATTTTCAAAACTGACCTTTACAATTTTGACAAACCTTTTATACAATAGTGATAAGGGGTCTGGAACCAAGATTAAGAAAACAATCTTAACAGTGGTTGTTTACCATTTACAGGGGCAAACCGGTTCATCTACGGTTTATGCAAATGGTAAGGAAAGCCCTCCCGAATGGGAAATTCCGTTCGAGATAAGCATGTAGCATTTGTGCGATTCGCTCTAATTTACATAGAGTCTGGAACTAGTCTGACAATTGGCGTAGGTCTTGGAACTGGTAGAAAAAAGTAAATGGAACACAATTTTCCGTTTGGATGTTCCGGTTGGGAATTTTGGAGTACCCTCTGAAGACGTTCCTTTTATTTCGGAAATTTTCCAGTTAGGCGAACCAAAGTAGTCTTTCCATCTACATTCCAACCGAAATTTCCGGATTTTTTCGGTAAATGGTAAACACTCAGTGGAATCTATAAAAAGCTACAGCTAATTAATAAAGTATCAGCTTCTCACTGCTCAGTTCTTGGATCAACAATGTTTCTTTGATTTTGCAGTGGTAATCAGTTTTGCCCGATGCTGAAATGTCAAAATGATCCCACTTGACGTTGTGTCCGGTGGTTTTGACGTGGTCTGCAATGGCAGACGTGTGGTCATTTTTAACGAGGGCCTTCTTCTTTAGTGGAAGCTACCTCCGATTGAAAAAAGCCACAAACTGTCATTTAAACCAGCCAGGACGAACAGGGGAGCATTGAGCTGAAGGTAGACAGGCTTTATTTCAAGATACCTCGATTCTTTTATCACTGGTTAGTCTGTAATAAATCTCTGCAAACCTTAGGCTTAACGGCTTATATAAGCAGCGACGCTAACAAGCGATTGCTTAATTTAAGAGAGCGGTGCAACATTAACTGGAAATTAATTAAATAGGACACAATAAGCAGAAGTAAACAAGATTTATTTCGTGAAGTTAAGATTTATTTCGTGCTATTACATATATATTCACCCTTTTCTATTTTTAAATGAACTCCACTTACAAGGACTTATAACGCGTCTGGGCTGCCTGTGACGAGATTTGTCTCGGGGACCAAAGACCCTGCGCGCAATGCATTGTTGCCTCGTAACTCAAGGCGAGACCGCGAATCTCGTACCCAGAGTCCACTGGCTTTTTGGTCAGCGGGTGGTCGCCAGTAGAGACCACCCGCTGACCAAAAAGCCAGTGGAATCTGGGTACGAGATTGGCGAATCGCTGACTCTCTGGTCGGGTAAACATTACTGGTCAGTTTCAGTCGTGTGTCAAGTTATGTGAGGTGGTGTGAACAGTTTACGTCGTTTTTCCCGGATGAAAAGCTTACAGATTCTTACTGCTGTTTCAGAAAGTCAGTTCTAATGCAACGGTGAGTAGAATTTTTGGCTTGTGACGTTGCTTCTTTGGTTAGTTTTCACGCGTGCGTTTGGATTCGCGGGAGGCCATGTGTGATATTTTTGGAGCTCAAACGAACGCTAGCACTTGGCAGCTTCAAACACATTCAAAACTACTGGTTGCAAAACAGTTCTGAAATGGAGAGGATTTAGATGATTTGTTTACATTGTTAATCTGCATTTCTGAAACCATTTGTTAAGAGATTCGAGTCAGTTGAGTCAGATACATGTATCTAATGTCTGACATTTGATCTATGCACGCTTCCGGTGTTCATGCATATCGCACTCGAATTCCTGTTTAGGACAGTTGTATCTAATAAGGCTTCCACATCGATGTTTAAAACTCCTACATTTTTGTTTAAAATTACTGTTATTGTCTTTTTCTCTGGAAGAAACGAGAGATTACGTGGAGCAGAGAAAGTGATGCCGCATGGAATTCGAATAGAGGTGTGGTAAATCGAGGGAGGTAACAGATTTCCGTCATGACGTGTTTTGCAAGCAGGGAACCAGCGTTTTCATTGAAGCAGGGATTTTGGTAAGCGTGCAGTCCCACTTTTACTGTTGTACTTAATTTTCCTGTGGCAGTTAACCGTCAATTTTGCCCACACTATGTTTTGCTGACTTCAAATCTCCCTTTTCAGTTTGAAATTATCATACTAGCTTGTGAAGAAAGAAAGCGCTTAAGCGTTGCAAGAGAATTGTCAGAAACAAGTAACAAGTAAGATGTCTTTGAAAGTCGATTGCAAAAGTGTATGTGTGGGTAGACACTTCTGATGCTATGTTCACTGTTACACTCCCTGACATAAGCATCTTTACACTATGCAGCACAAGCCTCAGATGCTTTTTATTTTAACAATCGCAGTTGCATTGTTTACATGTACCAGTCAGGGAGAAGGGAAACGGCAAGAAAGCAAACCATTGGTTAGTTTCTCACTAACAAAATGTTAAAGTTTCAAGTTTTGGAGCAGTTTTCAGAATACCCGACCACTTCATTTGTCGTAATGCTTTAAAGAACGAAGCATAATAATAATAATAATAATAATAATAAAATATTTATATAGCGCCAATATCCTAAAAGTTCAAAATCGCTTTACAGAAGTAACGTTAAAAATATTAAAAACACTATTAAAAAAAAATAATAATAAATATAAAAATAGTTAAAAAGTTACAAAAAAATCCTTAAAAACTTAAGACTAAGACTAAGCATAATACAAAAGGCACTATTGTTATTCAATGAGATGGAAATAAGTGGCCGGGTATGCTGAAATTTAGCCCAAGTTTTATTCCTAAAAATAACTACCATTGCTCAGCTGCTTCTGATAACCATGTTTGTAGTGATGGTCTTGACTGGTTGGAGTGACATTGCATTTCACGGAGAGTTCTCTCATTTTTCTGCAAGCACTCCCCCTCATCAGTGGGAAACTAACCTTCATTTTTTTATGGTTGAGATATCAAGCTTTATTATTTCCCTTTTTGTAAAATGCAAAGCTTGTCAATAATCACAACAGTCTAACTGTCAAACTGATGAACTCCTGTCTGGTTTTGCTTCTGTTGCAGCTAGCAGTTCAAAGCCACTGCAGTTTGAATATTCCTTGTTTTCTTAAAAACCTTTTGTTGTATCAACAGTCATTCATTTCTTTGTGATTTGCAGTACAGTCGACCTCACCCACTGTGGGGGTGGAGGCTGAAGACCATGCTGTCTACTTTGTGCAAGAAGATTGACAATGATCTACTAGTGAAACAAGCTGAATGCAAGCCCAGGAGGTAGTGTTCACTGTGAGTTGTTAACCATGTAAGCTCCAATGATGGTGACAAGCATCTAATTTCTCCTTACAATATGACTACTTGATCAAACATACAGGTTGCGAGAATAAAGGAAACGATCTTCAAGCATGAAATGTCTTGAATGTGATTCTTGTGCAAATTCTCTCAACTAGTACCATAAGAAATCTATGGAGAAGACTAAGGAGAATGTGCATAATATTGGGGCTTAGAGGGTTAACAGTGTTGTACTATGCATGTTGGGAAACCTGCTTAGGAATAAGCTAGTATGGTCAGTTCATAGTGGTGAGATATGGGACCCGGGGGAGGAGGGGGGGGGGGCTTGTGCTTGATATAAAAGACAAGGGTGCCATTCATCTTTTTGGAATAACATGTAAGCAAATCGTGGTAACACCCTACCAAGTTTTAATTATGGAAATGGTATTTGGCAAACTGTAGTGGCCAATGTAGTTTCCCGATAAATTTCCCAGTAAATTCCCAATATATTGCAAACAATTAAAAGAAATTTTTGGCAGTTTTCAGGCATTGTTCCAACAACGTTGAATATTAGATTCATTCATCAGCTTTTGTGATGTGAATAAACACGTATGCTGCTTGTAGTCTTTGAGAGCTCCTCATGTCTTAGATTGTTTGGTTTGAATATGGTACTTTAAATTCCATCCAAGGTTTTTTTAGCATGTTGTTGTGGAATATTTTTGTGATGCAGTTGTTGTGCTACTTGTTGTGCTTATTGCATTTGAAAAGGTCAAATTTCGCAATTTATACAAATTTAATGTGCTGTGGATCTGAAAATAAACCGGGACCATGGAAAGACTTAAACACGTAATGCGTTGACACAAATTTTTGTATGACTGTCTTTATTTTGTCGCTGGAGTGTTTTGATTTTAAAAGTGGGAAGGCTGTGTTAAGGTGGCTCGATTGGATTTCTTAACGGTGATAACTTCAAAGATTGAATGTAAACTACATTGCTGTAACAAATAAAACAGGATGAGCAACAGCCACACCTTTGCCAGCAACAGATTAAAGTCTCGGCTGAAGTGAGTTTCATTGCAACCAGGGTTACCATAGCAATGCAATGATGCCATTGTTATTTTTACATGTACTCAATTTTCTTGAATTCTGAAGGGTTTTTTTCAGAGTGGTTCACGGTACTTGTAGTTCGTAAAGGTGTCTTTATGTGTACTGAGTTAAAGAATAATCTATGAGAGCGTTTTCAAGAAATTTGCAGCTGCTGTCTTAAAAAGTGAAAGAAATTTTTTTCAGCTGCTCTAACCTACATGTAAGGTTGCTTGCTTACATTCTATTTCAGAAATTGCTTAATTTGATTTTGAATAATGCAAACTTAAATATCATATGTTTTTTTTGCTTTTTCCACCTAACTTGAGTGCAGTTGTTATTTCAAAGGAACTTGAAATTTCAAGCCCGCTGAAACAATTCAAGGCATTCAAATATTGACTTCAGGTCAAGAAACTTTTCCTTTCATACAAGTGCACATAACCTAATTTTGTTCCTGGTTTTTCATTGTCCATGTCTGTTGATTAAGACTGTGAATTCAAATGACCACAAGTTTTGATATTCACTGTTGGAAACTTAATTTTGACAGCACTTTCCATTCGGGCGAGTGACTCTCAGAATGCACTTGCCCGGATTAGATTTCATTTGCCCAAGTTGAACTCAAAACATTTTGTGCCATCAAAGTTTGTTTGTGTTTGATACATCAGTCACAAACCATACCTTTCCTTCTTCTTGTATTCGAGATGTCTCCCGAGCATCACTGCCCGTTTTTGGTGTTTTTTCTCCCTTTTCTTGTTTGACACTTTCAAAACTCTGGGAGACATTTCCATGTTTTGGGAAAAAAAAAACAGTCGAGACAACAGCACTCATGAACAGCACTGTGAGAAGTGTTACACTGACGGTTATTACTTCGATGAAAAATTCTACTAAAAGACCTTAAACCAATTGACAAAAACAATGAAGACACTTACTTTCAATTTCTTAACAGTTTTTAATTGATGAGTCATCGTAGTTCTTCTCAGGCGCAGGCTTTTAGCCAGGAATTGAAAGTTAGCCGTCCAAGGAGCATGTTTCTGGTAAATTATTTGAAAGATTAAGTGAATTCTATTCAAATTTTTCCAAAAAGTGGGCGTCCATAGGACGCCTGGACGCCCTTCTGGCTAAAACCTTGCTCAGGTGCTGTGTCCTGAATGCTTACTGATCACCGGCGCTCAGCTAGCGACCAGCAGTATCACTTTCTGTAACTGTACGGGTTATGTAAATAATCACTGGAAGGAAGTTATAAAGAATGAATTTGTGTTTCAGCGCGAAATTTGTAGGACACCTGCAATAAGAATATTTAAACTAGAACTGGTAAGTTTGTGTTAGAGATTTCGTTGCTACAGTAAAAAAAAAAACAGTGTAGATTTCGTTGCTACAGTAAAAAAAAACAGTGTACTTAGTCTTTGGATAATTACGTAGAACTGAAAATCGTACTCGCCAAATGGGTGAGTGATCGTTGATTTGCACAAGTTTGCCCGGTACCTCTGACACTCACATGGGTGACTGCAAATTTTCAACTCTTGTTGTTGCTTGTTTACCCTCAACTGGTAAGTTGGTCTGATGATCAGCCAACCTAACAACCAGCCAAGAAACAAATCTTTTTGTCTTTCAGGGTGTCTAAACAATGAGACATTTCCAGTCCTCTGGACTCACCCCAAGAAAAATTGTCAAGTAATAATATTATTACCAAGATACATGTGCTTATGTTTTGTCAGAAATGCAAGCAGCTAATTGTTTTATAGTTCATTGAAATCAATACGTTTTACATTTGAAGCTCAGTACATCTAGCATAATAAAACCAGCTTAACATATGAGGTTCGACTGCAATCAAAGTTCAGTACCCTTTACAAATTTGACCTGTAAATTTGAATTGAGGCGTGTAAAAGTGGGCTTACAGTTTAGCCCATAAGTGCGACTGTCTGTATTATTTTTCCACTTGGTTAAGGCTAATGTGAAGTAAAAGTGCACTCTTTTCAGCCAAAGTCTAACCTTTATCAGGGTGTCTTGTGTGCCTTCTTGAAGCCTGTTCTGGTGTGCATGTTATTCCACATTTGGAAGGATCTCATTCCCTTGGTCCCTCGACATCAAAATACATAAGCACTTGATCACAAACAATCGCGGCGGTGTTTGGAATAATCAGTTTTATTAACAATGTAAGTAAAGGCTCGTATTTCCCCCCTCAGAATTACCTCTAGATATATTTTAGAGCCAACTGTATTTTTTTCTTTTCTGGGGTGCATCGTGTTACAGATTCTAAATTGCAAAAACTGTATAGTTGATCGATTGTGGTATGTTCATGTTGTCCAGGATGCATGCCATATATGTCATTTTGCGTCTCTTTTTTTATGCGTCTCTGCATCTCTGATTTTTATGCATCAGAGATGCAGGGTGCAGGGGTAATAAATCACTGCGGTCAATCTTGAAGGGACATCTTAAATTGTTTCAACTTGTTCTCTTGCGAAGGGTGGTAATTGTCGTTCATTTTTTCCGCTCTGTTGAACTATTTGTGGTGTGAATATGGTCCATGCTGTAGTTTCTTATTGTTGGTCATCCATGATCTGGCTCATCAAAGGACCCTTTAAGAATTTTATTGGCTGAATCCTCCTTTTGCAAGGCTTCTAGTCCAAAGTTCTAAGGCTCAAAACCCTAAAACTATTGCCCCAGTTACTTATTGATTCAAAATAAAAAATGAAAGGACTTTATTTTCACCCAACTCTATCTGGATTCAAGGCTTTACCCAATGCTCTGCCAAAACTAAAATGTTGTTTATATAAATAACTGTCTCGCTAATCGCCCTCGCAAAGTACAGCAAAGACGCAGCTCGACAAGGTCGGACCAAAAGCATGTATAGGCGCCGCTGGCAGCCGCTGTAAGCTGCGTGTCGGTTTTTGCTGAGGGAGGAAAACCGGAGTACCCGGAGAAAAACCCTCGGAGCAGGGTCGAGAACCAACACAAACTCAGCCCACATATGATGCCGGATCCGGGAATCGAACCCGGGCCACATTGGTGGGAGGCGAACGTTCTCACCACTGCGCCATCCCTGCTCCCCTTAGGTGATAAAACACACATCTTGTGTGCCCCAACTAATTAACATCTAAAAGCAGTGTGTGAAATTCCTTTCTATCTGTGCTTGTGAATTTTCATTTTCTAGGCAATTTACATTGTTTCATTTTCAGTTGATTACTTGCAGAGCTGCAAATAACTGTCGGTCATCGGACAATCTCTAAGTAAAATCAGCTCATGTCTGACGAAATTTTAACTTTGGTGGGACATTATGTCCAGACAAATTCTTTTACCAAATAATAAGTAAATAATGATAAAAACTAACTAGTTCAAAAAGACTTCCACTTAAAAATAATAATAATAATCAAAAATGTCCAATCACATTTCTGTTTTGTCTGACCAAAATGGAGACTCGCTCAGACATAACCATGTTCATTCAAGAAAGAAAAATCATTTTGCAGCCCTGTCTAGCCTTACTTTCCTGACAATACATGCTTTATTATACGCCTAATTTTATTCAAAGGCGCACAGTTGTTGAGAATGAAGGATATGATCACCAGAGATGAGCTCTTTTGATACTTGAAAAACCTTTTCCAAATAGCATTACAACAAATGTATGGTGACCAGTAAGGAGAATTGATACGCTGACACTGGGGTTTAAAGGGGCATAGCCACACTATTTTAGTTCACTTTAAAAATCAAAAGTATGTCTTCACTTCAATGTCAATGCCCACAAATAATGGTCTAGTTTTGTTACCAAAGACTATATTACTTCACTGAAACCATTTTCTGTTGTCTGTTGCTATGCATGGCATGGATGGAAATGGATTGAAATTTGAAAACATGAGGCTAAACTTTTCAAATACTTTCAGCATGTTGACATTAAATTGCTATTAAATGGTCATGGTTGTTTTCTCGTAATGAAATTAAGTTTGTGATAATAAGTTTTTCGGCTCTCTTGATTATTTCTGCAATATCTCTGTAGCGCTCTCAACTCCGGGGGAACACACGCTGGCTGCGGAAGTCCAGGATCTGTTACAGGAATATTATCTTCGGAGACAAACTAGAACAGGCAGACTTGGTCCAACATACAGTTTAATCCAACAAACGTAACCAAAGAATATTTTACAAAGCACTTCTATTTATGAGGAATAACAGCATTACATCATCTCCTCAGAAAGTCTTAACAAACATTAGATCATGTGTTTCATTTGCTTGGTTTGAGTTTGAGTCCCGCAGCTCGGAACCGATCAAACACCAGGCGGAGGTGTTGTAAATGTTCCTCAAAGGTTTTTGAGTAAACCAAAACGTCGTCAAGATAAATGAGGGCAATTTGCCAAGTTAGACCTCGCAAAACACACTCCATTAATCGCTGAAAAGTTCCAGGAGCATTGCAAAGGCCGAAAGGCATTGTGGTAAATTCATATAATCCTGCATGCGTCACGAAAGCAGTCTTCTCACGTGATTGAGCGTCTAATTTTACCTGCCAATATCCACTCATTAAATCTATACTGCTGAAATATCGGGCGCCTCCAAGAACCTCCAAACTTTCAGATATCAATGGAAGGGGGTAGGAATCTTTCTTTGTGATTTGATTTAGCCTTCTGAAGTCGCAGCAAAATCTTGTGGAGCCATCAGGCTTTGGAACCAATACAACTGGACTGGCCCATGGCGATGTGGAAGGCTGAATGACGTCACGGCTGAGCATATCATTAATATGATTTTCTATCGTCTCCTTTTGTGCATGAGGAACGCGATAGGGACGGGAACGCAGTGGTGCATTATCTCCCGTATCTATGTGGTGCTGTACAAGGTCCGTGCTTCCAAGTTCTTCAGGTTTGACGGCAAATATATCTCTGTATTCCTTGAGCAGAGCCTTCAGCTGCTCCTGTTGCTCTGGGGTCAGTGCTGAACCCTGTAAGTCTACTGGGACATCGTCAGGCTCCTGTTGTGAAGGCTGTATAGTGTTGCACTCTCCCACAGGAATGACATCAGGGTCGCCATCGGCTTCTGAGAAGGTGCCCAAACTAGCGCCCTTGTACAATGTCACTGGCTTGTTGGTGGGATTGATCAGACGAAAGGGGACAGATTCATCTTTTGCAACTTTTACCAAGGCAGCTGCTCCCTGAAGTTCATAGCGGCCGGCTAAGCGGGCAGTAGACTCAATTAGTCCAATTGTACCTGGTTGCACATTGCTCTTGATCTTAGCTGGGATCACTGTCTCACTTTGTGGAGGTATAACATAAGTCTCTGAAGCAATCACAGACAAGAGGTCCTCTGAAAAGGTCACGGGTGTCTCGTCTTTCAGCTGCAAGGTGTATTCGTCAAAGTCGATGTTGGCACGGGTAGCTCGTAGGAAGTCTCTCCCTAGTACTCCGCAGTATTCTACACCCTCTATCACTCTGAACTCACAAGGGTAATTACCTCCCGCGATGCTGATGTTAGTTTTCAGTATTCCACGGACAGCCATAGACTCACCATTAACTGTTTTCAGTGACTTAGATTGGCTCTGAACCAACGGTGGAGGGCAATCGTCATACAATTTCATCAACTGACGAGCGTCTAATACGGAGACAGCGGCTCCTGTGTCCACAAGGCATCTCATAGGTTTATCGTTTATCCATACCTCAACCGTCAGATCCATGGGGGGTGGTGTTGGGCCTGTTGAGGCTAACTTTCCTATAGGCTGGTCTGCGCGTCTACGTCTTTCATCTGTGGATTTCAATGCATTATGAGAGTTGTTCTGCCTTGATACAGGAACTTCTCCAGTAGGCACGACTGGCTTGGGTTCCCTGTGGTCTGCATTGGCTTGTGTGGCTATTGTGGATGTTGTCTTGTTGGCCAACCGCTCATAATCAACCACATGTTCTTTCTCCTCATTTAGCGGGAATCTTGCATCATCGGGGTAACTCTGAGATTGGTACCTCTGATCGTCTGGTTGTAGAACGTCATCACCTGCAGACTTGGTGACAATTTCCTTTGTGTGGATTTCCAGCTCATAGTCAGCCTTTGGTGGCGGGAAAACTGCAAACATCACTTGCTTTCCCACAACTTTGGGCCTAGGGACCTCAATGATAATTTCAGTTAACTCGCCCGGGACTGCATCCTGCGGCATGATTGGCTCAGCACTTGTTTCTTGGGATGTAAAATTATCAGTCTTAGGCGGTTCCCCAGGTTTGTCAGCGGTTTCCAACTCCGGCGCTTGGGCTTCTCCCATGGGTCGTTCTGAAAACTGGACCACATTTTCAGACTTTGGTGGAATGTCACCCGTCAATGTCGTTTCCACGTACTGGTCAGTAGCTTCCGCTTTTGATGGGAAGTCTTCACTCACGGCTTCTCCTGTAGTGAGAGACATTTCCGGCAAATTATGCGGAGGTAAAGCAAACAGGTCAAGATTCTCTTTTTCTCCCTGGAGGTCATTCTTAGCCAGGCTTAAGTGGTCAGCGGTCTCATCTGCTAAGCTGCGGCTGCTGAAGTTTTCTTTTCCCGCTCCGTCAGGTAACTTTTCCGGATCCGAGACAGGCTTAGGCCCTACTAGCTGGTCAGCGGTCTGTATTTCCGTAAAGTCCTCTTTATTCAAAAGACGTGAACTAAAAGTAGAGACTCTCCCCAGGGTCTGGTCAGCAGTTTCGTGGTCAGTTGTGGTGTCCACGCAGATGTCTGTCTTTGACAACTGTCCGACAACTTGGCCTGATACTAATTCAATCTCTGTGGGTTGATCGTACCCGATTTCTTCAGGTTCGTAATCATAGTAATAATCCCATTCACCGTAGCCATCAGCAACGCCACCGTCACTAGCATAGGCATCATAATAGTCCTCTTCTTCTAGATCCTCGCCATCGGGCCACATAAAAGCCAAATAATCATATATTGGTTCGGCGAAATCATCGGTTACAGCAGCAACACGATTTTGTCTGTCAGGCGGAGGCAGTGCACGCTGTCGGGGTTGAAAACCAGGCTGAAATGTACGCCGATTAAAGCCTTCTAGAGTAGGCAGTGCATTCCTTGGTGCTGGTCGTCGTTCTTGGGCATTTCGTTGTGGGCAACTAACTAGGAGATGTCTTTCTGATCCACAATAGAAACACAATGGTCTGCCATCTCTTGATCGCTGTCGGTTATTCCTAGTGTCACGTTCGCGATTTGCCAAACCGTTGATACGCCGGTCGATGTGATCGAACTTCCGTGACAGGTCTTCTTTTAATTCATTCATAAGTTGAAATATATTCGACTCATCACGCCTTGGTGACTCAGAATAAGCGGCAACTTTTTCTGTTTTGGGCGACGGAGTCGTTAAATTGTCCAATTTCCTGGTTATCACATCCAGTTGTGTTTGCATAGCTTGTTGTTGACAGGTGTTTGATGGGCTACTGGTACCTGCTACCATAGTGTTAAGTGTCTTTGTCAAGTTATTTAACTGGACGGCCATAGTTTCATTAGAATTGCCCATAGTAGTTTTCACTGCCGCTGCGAGGCGAGCCATTTCCTCAGCCTCCCGAAAACTTTTGGGCTGTTTTAGTAAAACAGTTTCCCTTAAGTTGGCTCTCAGTCCTTGAACAAAGTAACGCATCTTATCGGCATCTGAAATGTTTATTCGGCGAAACTTTGCTGTTAAATCAGTCAAATATGTGTCAAGGGATTCGACAGGTCCTTGTTGGCGGGTGGTTATTGCTTGCCAGATAATCCAACTTTGATTTTCATTAGCAAATCTCTCTCTCAAAGCATCGCGTAATTTATCATAAGTGTCTCTTTTGTCCTCCTCCAAAGAATAGTAGAAATCTTCGGCAGGTCCCGCAAGGTTAAGCACCAACTCAGCCAAGGCGGTGGGAGTACCTGTATTTATCCGGCGTAACTTTAAGTAGTTTTCCACCTTATCCAACCAGCGATTTATATCTTCTGAGTCGAAGCCATGAAAAGCAGGTGGCCTGTGGGTACTAGTTGTATCCGGGAGCGGTGCATGTTCAACAGCGTTTATAGTTTGCCGACGACTTCTTTCTTGTTGTTCCAATAATTCTTGTCGCAACGAAGCTATTTGGTCTTGTAATTCGGTTACCACCTCTGCTTGCATGGTACCTGTTGTAGAATCTCGAGTCGCACTGGACTCCCTCTTGTCCGAATTTCGTAGAAAATCGTCCGAGTCCGTATCGCTGCTGGACTCAATTTTGTCCGATGACGCGAAATGTTCCTCAGAGTTCAGATCCTCTTGTATATCTTCGTCGTAAGACAACCGCTTCCGAGCAAAGTGATTGTAAATATCGGCGGGTGAGTTAATTACTGGCACCTGCTGTCCACCAGCTGAAATGGTGTTAGCAGTGGTACCTTCGCCAGCAAAAGGCGTTGTGCTTACAGGTACTTGTTTACCACCTGTCGCACCAACTTCTCCAATAATGTTCTGTTTTTCTTTTTCTTGTTCTTTTTCTTTTTCTGAATTATTTTCTTCCTCAGTATCCGTAGAGCTACTGAGAACTGGCGGAGCCAAAACACTGTAACTTTCGTCGCTATTGGAATCAACGCTGATATCTACGGGTTCCAAGTCTGTCTTGTTAAACCCTTCAGCGTCCTTTTGATAGATTTCCAATGGTTCTGGACTAGTTCCTTCTTTTGCGATTGGCACACGTCTTAATTCTGGGGCTATCTCGTCCTCGTCGAAAGGTAGATCGCACTCTACGCAGGCGTCCACTTTTGGCTTTGGAGTACTATGCTTGTTTTTTCTGCTCCTTAAGTCATAAGGACTTTTTCTTTTCCAGAACTTGGGCATAAATTTTCTTATATAAACTTTGACTTACTTGGGCGTAAACTTCTTTACTTGCTCCAAGGGGTTACATTCCGTTCTGGACTGCTCTAAACGTCTCTTGATAATTCGCTGTAACTACCACACTTCTCCAAACCACTGTGATAATAAGTTTTTCGGCTCTCTTGATTATTTCTGCAATATCTCTGTAGCGCTCTCAACTCCGGGGGAACACACGCTGGCTGCGGAAGTCCAGGATCTGTTACAGGAATATTATCTTCGGAGACAAACTAGAACAGGCAGACTTGGTCCAACATACAGTTTAATCCAACAAACGTAACCAAAGAATATTTTACAAAGCACTTCTATTTATGAGGAATAACAGCATTACATCATCTCCTCAGAAAGTCTTAACAAACATTAGATCATGTGTTTCAGAAAGCACGATTGGTTTAAGCGGAATTTAACTTTTACAACATTAATCACTTTCAAAACAAGGCAGGTAGATAACAGTTATACAAAAGGCAAGTGCGGGTTCCGTTACACTTCAACGCTAATTAGAGTTATGATCCACGACAAAACAACAGGTGCCTGCTACGGTTAATGAACTGGAACATTAACCTGCTACTTCCAAACTAAAATAATAACTTCTATGTTGGAATTTTCTATGTTTTTCTCAGCGAAAGCGAATAAATAAAATCAAACTAAATCATCGTAATTTCTCTCCTCACAAGTTAACATGTTCCTTTAAATGTTCAAACACAATGTTGGGCATGGATAAAGTTAGCTACCGATAATTTTAGCACAGTTTTGACCAAAAATCTGCGAAATCCTTGCGACTATGCCCCTTTAAAGGGTTAACATATTAAATGACTTTAGATGATGAATTAAATAAAATAGAAAACTTTTAATGACACTTTTTTCTCTACATTAGTGGCTAGAGAAATGCCTATTCTACTTACAATGCTAGAGAAAATGTCTTAAAAATTTAATGCAATAAAAAGGAAAACATGAGTACATCTAATGACTATGTTCTGGGTCCCCATGACATAAGAAAGTGTCAATTGCTTTACAACATTCTCGCCAAACATTCCCCCGCTGCACTGGTACTGTCGGCTGGAATCTGAACACATTTCCTTGACAGGGTGTATTTTATTTGGATCTAGGGGAGGCTTTCCCACGCCTCAGACATTTCTTCCCTCCAGTTCGTGGGACTGGAAAAGGTGCCGCACAAAGATCACTGAAAAGTTCTTTTCCGAAGTAGCAGTAAAGTAATCAGAAAAATTCGCTATCGTCATCTGATACAGTGTTGGCTGCAGGCTCTGTAGCTTGTTCAGTAGATTGTTCAGGAATTCTGGTATGGACGGGGATAGACTGTTACTGGCTGGTACTGTTTCTGGTAGCCCAGTAAGGATGGCAATTAAGGCCTCCAGTTTCTCTTAAGTCATCTTGTGGTAGGCAAGACACTGCCTCTGCTGCTGGCTGATTTTTTCTTAGTAGCCTAACACTTCTGGCTGGGCTGAGTCTTCAAAATTCCACACGATAGATGCTATTTGTTGTGACGCCTCCACAGTGCTGTGCAGACAGTAGCGAAAAAAAATTCTAGAGATAGCCGGTCCTTTTGTTTTTCACACTTAGCTATTTCCCCTTATCTTGCTGGACATACTTTTCATTTATTGTATATATCCTTTTTAAATTTAAATCTTAATTTTGTGCAAAAATAGACTGTAGTTAGTGCATCACCTCGTGGATGCACTACTACTGAAGTCGTTATTATTATTACTATTATTATTATTATTATTAATGTAAGTGTGAATGTTCTGTGTGAAAAGTACATTTGTCCCTGGACTTGATGCCAGTACACATGGTCTTTCTTCAAGGCAAGGCAAAATGATGTTGAATTTACAGCCTCTTCTGTTGTCAGGTTCCTTTCTGTGTTTCGGCTCTTTGTTTCCAGAACAGTTTCGTCATCTACAATACCACGAGGGGATGTACCAAGGATTCCAGAAGAATCAAACCAGATACCAGTATCTTTTACAGTTTTGCCTGTTTTGAGGGTCAATGCTTTCATTGCTTCCTCTTCACTGTCACTCCCCACTGGACTGCTTAACTCTTGATAAGTGGTACTCTCCAAGACAGAGCCGAAGTTACTGGTGGTAAGTCGGCCCTTTCTTGCCTTTTGCTAAGGAGGATTGTCTTGTTGGCCCACAGTTATCTCACTAATCCTTGCAATTTTTTCATCTAGTTTTGAATGGCGAACGAAACAATCCAACTGGTCTTGACTTCCTCTAGTTAAAGAAACTCTTCAGGAAGAATTATTTCCTCTATAAAAGGCATGGGCAGCTGGTTTGGCAACAGGTTGCTCAGGGCTGAGCAGCCAGCAAATCCAGTAAACCTTCCATACTCCTTTAGATCTTCATACAGTGTGGATCGATTGGCTTGCAACGGCTTCCTTGACAAAGCACAGTAGTTTCTTGGTGGAGGAAATAATTCAGATACTGCTTGATTTGAAACCACCCTTTAAGACTTCCTTTTTCTCCACTGGCATTCAACGTCTGTGCGGCTCAGGTTGTGCATCCAAGAGATTAAATATGTGCAACGGTATAAATAAATGAATGAATGAATGAATGAATAAGCAATTAAATTATCCATAAACAAAAGAGAAATAAGTAACAAAATTAAGAAGAAATGAAAAAAATGAAAGGAGAGGAAAGAAGGAAATGAAGAGTTGTTCAATTCTGAATAGGAATTATTCCTATACATCCTCGAGCTTGCTGGATAGGACCCAGATTCTGGAGCCACTCCATCATGTGAAGCTGCTGCCTTGTACGGGACCAACTACATGCAGCATGGTCCCGCTCGTGAGTGACAGCCTCCAGCTGCTACTTCAAGTAACTTAAAACAGTAGAGGAAACAAAGGATACAAACAATTAAAGTAAAGTGCAACGTAAAATAATTGTGGTCCATTAGTAGCCAGAAAAGAACAAAAAGAAGAAATGTAAGTATTAATTTTGCAATCACATGGATCAAAATTTTTTCTACATATCAAAGCAGTTCTCCAGAACATGCACCCTTAAAGTTTGCACTTAACTTTTACCTGGTTAAGCTTGATAGACAGCAGTCACAAAGGTTAGCCGTCAAGATTCCCTTCAAAGCTGATAATTTACTTGTGAAAAATAAGATTTCATGATGTATTCTAAGGCAACTTGAAACAACATGAAACCAACAATCAACATTTTTTAACAAAGTCAATGCAAACGCTTTGTTCCTCCAAATGAAAAAATAGATAAAATAAAATTAAATATTAAAAGAAGTTTCTTACTAGCAACAACAAAATCACACAGTTAAGATAGACGACAACACATTTTAGTTTTGAAGATGTTTCAGATGTTACAACATCCATCATCAGTTCTACAGAACATAGCACGATTGTAACTATATATATAAGAAAATTATAACAAAAGAGTGTTGACTACAAAGTAAATGAAGACATATTACAGAAGACGTGAAAAAAATATATAAATTAACCCTTTCGGTCTCAATTTCCGGGAGACTTAAACAATTACCGTAAACACCAGCGTATAAGCCGCACTCGCAGATAAGCCGCACCCCGAGTTTAGAGGCTAAAGTTTTGAAAAAAAAAGTTTTTTTGGTCAAAAATTCATAGCCGAGTCATCTCATTTAATGAACATATTGGCGGATCGGTGATTCAATTTGTAGTCTGAATAAGACTCAAACACGCATTTTAATCCTTATAACAAGTATAAAAAAGGTACAAAAACGTAGTTGAACACAAGACCGCTTTCCCCGATGAACTTTTCCCCAGCATTTTTCCAGTTAAAGCTATTCAAGTCCGAAAATTTGTGAGTAAGTTCGTTCGGAGGTTCGGTTGCGTATCGTGGCTTAGTAGCCAGGCACTCGATGAGAAGAGAGAAACTGGTGACAAGTGTTGTCGCTTCGTTCAATTCGCAAAGCAAAGTTTAGCGATTTCTTTAGCTGTTCGTGGCTTCCATGCAGGTTTACAAGGATATTTGGAAGCCATCCATCGGTGACAAACTCGCCTGTGAAAGGGAGTTCGATAATTGCTTTGACAAATTTGCCATCAAAGTTGTCAACAACGGAGAAACAGTGGGCCATTTACCACGCGAGTTCTAGAAGATAGCGTGGTACCGTTTTTGACTTTATTTTGGTGTTTTGGGGATGATTCATGGAAAATTACAGATTTTTTTCCAGATGTTCTCGCAGATAAGCCGCACCCCCGATTTTGAGCGAAGTTTTAGGGTAAAAAGGTGCGGCTTATACGCCGGTGTTTACGGTACTGTGAACGGAGTCTAAACATTGTTCAATAGCTCCTCTGCTTTTGTGTTTACCCCCCCCCCCGCCCCCCATAAAATATAAATCACCTTCATCAGGAGAAATCAAACTTTCACATGGTGTATGATTAGAGCACTATTAGAGTAAAAAAGAGCCCCTCCCACAAATTTTAAAGTTTGACCCACTATATGTAGAAACAATTCTCCTTTTTTTTCTCTGAAAATTTATTGTTCTGTCAGAAGGACACAAAAACAAGGTCATTTATCATAAAGAACAACATTTCAAGAATCAAATGCTTTTTATTCTATCCAAATATCTCCCTCACACCCAAAGTTATGCCAAATTTATGATGGGAAGGTACAACCTGGCACTTTACAGAAAAATAGTGGAGATGCCACAATTGAAACTGTAATTTTCTTCCAGCTTTAAATTGTCAGAGAAATTCACTCAAAACAAGTAAAAATTGTGAAATGACATAAAAAGCCATCTAACAGCTCAGCAAAGAGCACTTTATGTATAATTTCAGACCAAATGAAGGCCTGAAACCAAACATTGGATGACTGAAAGTGAGTAATTTCTTATGTTATATTACATGCAATACTACATTGTGTAGCAAAAGTCTGATTTTTGCCATCTTAGGGATTGCATTGAAAGCAAATCATTTTACATAGAAGACTATCTCCAGTACTCAACTAGAGAGTGCCATTTCTCCCAACAGTTCCACTTGGAATGAAGGCAAAGGGGTTTGCAGTCACAAGTGACACAAACAGTGTTTGTCCTGTTACGATGATTCTTGTCCAAGTTGTTGACTGCAACTATCTTTGCACAGACGACACAATCTTGCCTTTTCTCCTCAAGAGCAACTGAATGGTACTCCCTGTTGAGTCTCCTTGCGTCCAAAACATCAAGAGGTCTGGTTGGTATGCAGCCCCGTCGACCTCGGAAGCATTTGCCGTCCAACAAATGATGCACGATAGCAGTCCTGTAGCTAAGGAAATCAGTTGGATTCTGCTTTACAGCCTTGAAAATGACAAAGGAGTTCAGCAGACAGACTTCAAGTCCATAATAAAAGAGTTTTTTCCATGCCTTGTTGAATTTTCTGATAATGCTGAAACTTTGTAAAATCTGGTCAGCAAGGTCAACCCCACCCGTGAACTCTTGATAGGCACACTGTGCAGGAGGGCAGGGAATTGCTTCACGAGCTTCACCAGCAGCACGTTGCTGTACCACCGATGGTTCACCATTACTTTCTGGAGGATGGATGGTGGAAATTAAATACAGTGCGCCGATCGTACCATGCCATGGCAACCAAGTTTCCATGGCTTCTCCACACAAAATCTCCATGATCCATCCTCCTTTCCATGGCTTTGGTTAGTACAGTATCCTTAGGGAAACCCTTACGATTTGCCCTTATTGTTCCACAAGCAAGTATCTGCTTCCTCTCCATCTCCAGGAAAAGGTATGGGTCACAGTAACAATTGTCCATGTAGAGATGGTGGAACTTGTTTTCAGTCAGCAAAACCAGCTGTTTGATGACCCTTCGGGCTAAGTTGTGTTCAACGTTTCCCTCTTCTTTGCGTAAGTAGACGTCAAAGTTATACACATAGCCTGTCTTGGCTTCACATAAAACCCATAGTTTTATACCCCATCTAGTTGGTTTGTTTTTTATATACTGTTTGAAGGACAGCCTCCGCTTATGTGGCACCGTGGTTTCATCAATGGAAACTTCCCTGTCCAGTCTATATAGTCGTTGCGAGTTCCTCAAAATAAGATTCAGAAAATTCCCTCAGTCTGTAGACTTTATCAAACCCAGGTTCACCTCTTGGCACTGCATGACTATTATCCACAAGGTGAAAATATTGCCAGATTTGTAGAAACCTTGACTGTGACATGGCTGAACTTATTTGTTCCTGATGAACTAAATTGTTATTGCTCCAGTACATCTTCAGCCTTGGCAACTTTACAATCCCCATGAGGATTGTAATTCCCAGAAAAGCCTCCATTTCTTCCCTGGTAACTGGGCTCCACTTCCCTTTGTGTTTATTAGGCTCAGCTGTGACCTGCTGATCAAGATACCTGTTTGTTTCATTGAGAATAAGATCCCACATATCAGGAAACATAGCATTGAAAAATGTTCCTTCTTTGCAGTCATTGGGATATCTCTGGGTAGGACCTGGTGAGGGCTCCCCAAAGGGCCTATCTGCCGGTGGGTTGTAATTTCTTGACCATACAATCGGAGGATCTTGAGGACGATTTCTCTGGTGTCCCATTGCACGCCCTCTTCCACGGCCTCTTCCACGTCCACATGCATTTCTGGGACGAACTGGACTGCGATCATGAGAAGATTCTGCATCTACGAGCCAGCAAAACAAAGAAACAGCTCCACAAATGCGAGTCACAAAAACACACAACTATAAACATAGTTTTTCAGGGCTTACAAAACAGAATCTCGCAAAATATGAGATTACGAAAAGTTGCTAGGACATGTAAACAAAAGAAAAACATACCGTTGTCATCACTAACAACACCTGAATCGTCACAATCGCTAAACTCTTGGATTTCTGCGGTGCCTTCGTCCTCACTTTCACTCTCCTCATGAACCGATAGTTCTGCTTCGCTTTCATTGGAAAATTCTTCATCAGAAATGCTATCCAGAACATGTTCCAAAAGCTCCTCGTCTGGCATCCACGCCACACCAAAGGGACAGCGTTCGAAAAAATAACTTATTTGGCGAAAAAACAGTCGAAATTGAGTGAGTAAAACGAATGAAAGCAGTCTCGAAAGAAAAACATGCTCTTCCAAATAATGCTTTCCAGGGGTCCCCTGAGGTCTCAAAGGAGTGGAGGTCAAAATCGGACGAATTCATCCGATTGCGAATGATAGGGTTAAGGGGGCAGTCTGGTCAAATTAAGACAAAATTTGAACAAATCTGGAGAAAATTGTTCATTCACAATATAGCTTCATATCATGTACTTTTTCATTGTGAAATGATGATAACAGTGTCAATCTAGAATTTCACATGAACAAAACAACAAATATAAGTTAATAATTAACTAATTTTGCATAAATTAGATAATTTAATTAATCCATAATGGTTGCTGCCCCACACCATCTATTCGCTGATTATTCAAGCAAATTCAGTCAAACTTGGTGGGCAATTAGTGGATGCCAAATGCACAAAATTTATAGAGGGATTGTTTGTAACATTAATTCCGTTTCCATGGTTACCAAACAAGTATCTACTTAGCATAATTTATGATAATTTGAAAAATATGCCACGAAACAAAATTTGGTCTGTTCCTTTCATAGTTCACATATCAAGGAGTAATTGTACCAAATTTGGTGTGAATCAGTTGAATACTCAACAAAAAAAAATTGGTTGGCGGCAGATGGAGTACGTGGAATCTTGTTATTTTAGAAAATGACTGTTAAAGTTAAGTTATGTTTTACCAATGAAATAATTCACTCCTAGAAACACAAAAAAGTCACAAACATGAAGAGTCTCACTCAAAAAAGTGTCTTCTGGAATGAAAACATAAGTTGTTTGTGTTTTCTTGTATTTAAAATTGTTTTCCTGGATTACTTTCCACTCCCTGTAGTGTTGGTGAGGTCATTAAAACCCCCAGCTTTGTATGTAACTCCCTCTTTCTGGACTCTTTCTTCCTCGGCTTTCAGTTTACTTTGTCTGACGGCCTGTCTGACTTTCTTGTACTGATCTGACACTCGCATCTTTCCCTGCTGAACCCTCTGTTGGTCTCTCCTGATGCTACCTTCAATAGTGTGACCACCAACAGGAATGCCACACATTGTCATTACAGCATGCTTTGATGTGGCACCATTGCTGAAGTGAAGGGCAGCTGAGATCCCAGCCATCTCAACCCTTTTACACCCAAACCACTTGTGTTTGGGGCATCTTATGCATACTAATGAGTTTATTGACTCGTTTCCATTTTGAGTAAATCCAGGCAAACATCTTTCTAGGAGGGATGGGTCACTAAGACGACCATGTATTGGCTCCAGAAAATCCTTGAAGACAGCATCTAAATGGTGAGGTTTGTCTGGACAGCTCAATTTCTTTTTGAAACGACACCAGGAATTATTGGGACAATACTGATATCTTTCTTTGTCAGGATAGTTTTAATGAATGATAGAGACCTGCTTTGATTTCCCTTTGCATTACACGGATAGCATTGTTCTTGTCTTCCTGTGATTGAATGTCTTTGTTGACATTGTTCCTTATTGCATTTCCATAGTATTTTTGTAGTTTGTCAATGGTGGGCTTAGTAAGTCTACCCTGTTTCCCTTTGATAGGCTTACCATCCTCCAATTTCCCACTTTTTGAATGTAACTCATACAGAGCATGTCCCATCCTCTTTGCACATGCCCAACACAATCAAGCTTAATTACACGACAGCAATCAGCAGTACCTTGCATGTGGCTATCCTCCCACTTCTTATATTTGTTACTATTCTTCCATGCCAAATATTCCTCTGAATTCTTGTTCATCTTTTCATATCTGCTGCAATCATCACAGACTCCATACACATCCCACACTGCATTATAAGCCTTTGAGTCACCATCTGACACCATGTATTTGTATTGCATTTTATACTCCAGGCTCTTACGCCATATAGTCTCGGCACAAGCAGTCTCCATACTGGAACCACAGGCAGCCCAAGCTAAGGTTGAGAGCTGCACATAAATTAGACTGTTTTTTCCACGCTATGCATAATAATGACATCAGCACACTAGGCATAATAATGACATCGGCAACATCTTAGAGTTTGTATGGAAATGATACCGACCTCTGTGGACTCCGCAGTGTCGCCTTCTGCTTGTGGACAATCTCACTCAGCCTCTCCCCAGCTGAGGGACATTTTGTCGTCGAAACGCGGCTCGCAATGATTCATGTGTGCACTTCAAATGAAAATGCATACCAGGAAAGGTGAGTTTTGTATTTAAGAGGGATTTTCGACGGCTTAAAATAGGATCTGGAACCCATGATAAAGAACAGAGGTATGCGCAAGACCCAAGAATACGCCTTTGAAGTTGTAGGGTGATTCGTTTATTGTGATGGAAATTATCGAACCTCAAGTGAGGTGCAGTGTGAAACTGTTTCCTGCCTTTAATTAATTCTAAACGTTCAGTAAACATGAAAAATATAAACCTCAATTTCTCGCCCAGAAAGCTTCAAACCAGCCCAGGAAAGCCTCCAATAATGACCAATACAACAATGAAATAAGACAAATCTTTTTTATTTAGACTTCTTTCTGATTTGTGGCAATTTGAGACGTTTTGTGTCATTTCCATACAAACTCTTAAATGTTGCTGATGTCATTATTGTGCATAGCGTGGAAAAAACAGTCTAATTTATGCACAGCTCTCAACCTTAGCTTGGGCTGCCTGTGCTGGGACTTGACCCTTTAAAATTCCCTTTACAGTCATGATTTTCAAACCACAAGTCAAACTCCTCTTTTGTCATCCTGCATTTACTTTGCTGACATTGCGAACAAACGTTAGACGTGACTGCATAGTCAAGAACTTTTCCAGTAGAAGCAGAAAGCACAAACCCATTCCATGGTTTGATGTGAATCCACGTTTAGCCCACGTACCATCAAAACTGATTGCAAGGGGGACTACAGTTTCTTCATCATCATTGTCTATGCCTAGTTCTTCAATAGCTAGTAATCTGGCTTCGCTCCTATTTTTGTCAAGTTCCATGTTTCTTTGGCCATTGAAAATGGAATATCAAGTATCTCACATAATTGAGCTATGTTCTCTCTACCAAGACCTGTTTCTGCTGCTGCATACACGATTCTTCGGTTGATGTCTCTCCCTTGATTGGTCCTTGGACACCGGTCCCTCAAATCATGCTCACCAGTGCTAAAAAATTCTTTCAATTCACAGGAAGAGCATGTGATGTAAAAACTGGAGCTCAAACCATAGCAGCAATTAGTGTCCTCAGTTATCTTTATGATGCCTGTAAAACAATTTATATTTATAAGTCATAAGAAAACGTTTCTTTATAGGAATTAACCTTAAAATATCAAGTTTAGAAGGCCTCAATTCAAGGTGATTTTTTTCCTTCCTAATTCTCACCTTCACACCGTCCTGATGATGAATGAATTCGATTAAAGGTGTCACATGAGCTGGAAATAGCAACAGATCTATATCCTTCAGCATCCTTTAGACCAGTGTAGTCTTCTTCATCGCTTGAGAAGTCTGCATCTTCCTTTTCGATCTTTTTTTCGGCTGCAGAGACGGGTGTTTTAGGGAGACGATCTGCCACAACATCTTCATCATCAACAAAGGTGATCGACGTAACAGACGAAGCTTCGGACAAACGAGCTCGCTTCATTTTGTAGGGAGTTTAGGGTCAATTTTTACCCATGGGTCTCCGACTTGAAATTACTGCCAAAAAATTCTCCTATTTTTTTTGAACATTTTGGTTTTCAAATGAAGGAAATCGGCCACATAGAAGCAAAGTTATGAATTTTTAAAAAATTTTTTAATTAACAAAAATGTGGAATTATAATATAAGAGGAAGTATGGAATATATGAATGTTGAGTGGCACCAGAAATGACCTTTCCAATTACGTTTTCACCCATAACTTGATAACTAAGCAAGGTATCAACTTGAAACTTGGCCATGATATATAACTTTGACAGGCCTATCATTTGATATGTCAATCAAGTTGCCATGGCGACCCTGATGACGTCATCATGTAAATAAATGACAATAATTAGCAAAATTTTGATCAAAATTTAAAAAATTTCGCCTGTAAAGAAAGAAATTAACATTTCTTAGTCTTTCTTGGGATCAACAAAGAAACACTTAAGTTAAAGGGTCTCGTTTCCATGACAACCACCTAAATTACTTGAAATATCATGTAGCACACTATACATTGATTATGTCAGCTTATCAAGATGAGCAGTGTTATCATGATTGATATCAAGGGTAGGTAACACTACCAGTAAAAAAAACAGTTAAAGGTGCTTGTTTCTATGGTAACAACCCGATTCTGAACCTGCCTATAACAACCGGAACTGTAACACTTAAAACAATATGTACACTGAATAATAAATGAAAGATCAAAATGAAACCTATTTTTGATACAAAAACTGGTTAGGTATGCAATCCTTGACTGTTCAAAGTCAACCTGAAGCTGTTATTTCCCTTTGGAGTCACTATTGTCATTCTCATGAACTAAAAGCATGCACAAATCCCCCCCCCCAACTAGTATTCAAATTATAATGTAAAATTTTTGTATTGATGCTGGGGCTTATAATGTACAAATATAATAGTTAAGGCTGCACTGGACTCTGGCCCAACCATCATGACTAAACTAATACGTCAAATCTTGATGATCACTTTAAAAAGCAAACAAACAGAGTATCATTGGCATCTCTTGTCATTACAAGAAATTTAGGAAGTGATTGTCATCATTCTAAAAAGTCCTGTGCAACCTTAAATTTGCTAATGAAAACAATTAAAGAACAATCAAATCCCCTTTTTTTAAGTCTTTGAGTAATGGCATTGTCCATTCATCTTCATCAATGTCATATTTGATGATGTAATCCGCATCAATTGCATCAGCCCTATCTGGAATATCCTGCGCAAGGCACAAGACAGTCGCATTAAACCATTCGGCTTGCTCAGAGCCATCTTCAATGCAAGTATGCATGACTCATTTTTCCACAAGAAGCAATGGATTTTCTCGAAACTGGGGAAGCATTGCTTTGCTTTTGGCTATCATAACTTTTTGACGAGCATCTCTCAGCTTCTTCACCAGCTTAGCTTTTTCTTCCGACAAGCTTTTGGCATGTTCATCTGAACTCCGATAGGTGAGTCCACCTTCATTTTCAGGCTCAGTTTCCTGAAATTGGTTAAGTTCCAAAACTTCCATTAGGTGTTTAGTAAGCTGCTCAACTGAAAAAATGATGCGCCTTCCAGACACAGACCTTTCTTGCTGAAAATGTTCCTTAGTTGGTGTACAGCCTGGAGGACAACTTTCTGGGACTGGAGCTGAGTAACAAGGGCTTTTTGTTTTTCCTTTTCTGAAGCAATTTTCATCAGACCTTCCTTGATTTCTTTTTCTGATTTCCAAGGACCCCTAACTCAGTGATGCTGTTAACTAAGTTAAGCTTTTGCTGCCTCTGCTTTCTTTCTGCTTCCTCCTTTGCCCTCTGTTTTTCTAACAGCTTTTCTTTTCGTTGCTCAAAAATTTTCTCCTTTCTTTCCTTGTATCAGACCATGATTTTACTGGTATTCGCTCTTGCTTCAGCCATGCACTTTTCTTTATCTTCAGGGGACAACGAATTGAGCCAAGATGTAGTTTTATTATTTGTCCACAATACAAGAGCTTCATGGGAAATCAGTCTTGCTGCAGGCTTCAAATGCAACAGCAAGTCAAACACTCCAAAATCCCTCTCAGATGTCATGTTAGTGGCAGGAACATTAGCTGCCTGGGCTAATAGTTCAGGAGAAGGGGAAGCATACTTTCCACCAGGAAGCTGATCCTGAGCCTGCCTTTCGAACAAGATTATCCAGGAATTAAAAATGACTTCAAGGGCCTCTTGCGTCAATGTCTCCAGTTGCACACTTTGTTCTTTAAAGAGACTTTCATACATTTCATCCCGGTGGATGGGCACAACTCTTTCATCGAACAGTGTTTCTCTTTCCAGAAGTGGAGATGCATCCTGGCTCCACTGTTCAAAACGCTTTTGCATTCGCTGCAAATGTGGATTGAGATCGAGAACAGATTTTGCATTCTCCGTCAATCGAAAAAAGGGACCAGTGTCAATTTTGTCAAGAATACCAAGGGCTCTAATTCCTGCAAGGTATACAGGCTCCACAATGTCCTTAGACACAACCTGAAGAAGGCGATTTGGTGTTGGCCATTTGAATACGAAATCCTGAATGTGGTTCTATGATAAAAAACAGCAGCGGAGTTGTAAAAAATTATGTTGAAGCGATTCCCAATAAATTCAACAAGTTTGCTTTCCAAGCCATTCTCAGAGAGATGTACATCAAAGTACTCTGAAACTCCAGCAGTCCTCGGGAATGAAATGCTTCACAAGTTGTTCGTGTTAGCCTACAGGAGCCGGATTCATTTGATGAAAGAAATGCCAAGGGATTTCTGCCTTCTGTTGCGGCATGTTCAAACAACTTTAAAGCTTTGTTTGCTTCTTCACCTAGATTGACAAGCAAGTGAAGTTTGCAGTAAAAATTTCCCATTTCCTCTAGAGATATCTTTGAATTTTCTGTTAGATCTTGCCATTTCTCTACCACCTTTGGGAGAAAGTCCTTCCGTAATTTGGCCAATTGTTCATTGAACGTGGCATTCGTTGGCCCTTGATCAGACATGGTGCTCTTTATTGATGTTACTAATGCAGCGACTTTATTTTCCACTGATGCCTTCTCATCACTACTACTTAATGCCTGCGCGATTTCTTCAACTCGATGCTTAAAGGCATCCATGATTGCCTCTGTGTCTGACTTCGCCAACTCAAGAAGGCCCATTGAATATGTTTGGCAAGATGGAGTGGTAGCTTCAAAATCTTGGTAATGTCGATGATATTTAGTTGTACCATCTCCATGAAGGGTATTTCCAATTACTTGAGATGGGTCAGTCTCTTCTAACATTGCTCTTCCTAGCTGGACATCTGCAAGGTGTTTAGCCTCAACAAGTAGATGCAAGTGGACTGCCCTACTGGGAAGCCTTGATATGCTCTTTCCGGCTAATTTCTGTAAAACTGTGCGAATCACTTCATTAACTTTGCTCATGGAAACATTCATAGCGAGGAGGTCCATGATAACTTCCCGCACCTCATCTACATATTTGCCATTTTCAAATGTGGTAATGGTTTCATCCTCGAGCAAACAAGTTAGCTGTTCCAATTCTTTATTTTTCTCTTTAAGCTCATCAGCACTTGATTCCAGCTTTAAGATCATGGCAGCATTGTGATCCTTTAATGAATCGATTTCTTCAGCTTGCATGCCCTTATGCTTGTGAAGATGCCACACCTTTTTTTGTTAGCTGGTTTTTTGATGCTTCAGCTGAACAACTTCATTTTCTGCTTGCTCATATTTCTGCTTGATGTCATTAAGTTCTTTGGTCTGATCATCCAGCTGACCAGAAATAGTGCTCTTTTCGTCTTCAAGTTCGGATATTTTGGTTTTCAAATCAGTTATCTTTGATTGTGCCCTTTTCTGCCTTTTGTTAACATTCCTAGGTGTATAGGATGCCAGTTTTTCTTGAATCATAGTGAGCTTTTCAGACTGTTCATTAAATTGCTCTTGCAAAACTTTCATATCCTTCTCAAGGGCATCTCTTTCATGTTTACGTTTTGCAGCAGCACCTGCAATATTGTTTGTCAACATTCGCATGTGTTCAACAGTCGAGAGATATTCTTCCTCCAATGCTGCTTGGTCAGTGATTAGAGCATCCTGCTCATCCATCAGTCTCTCATTGAAACTAAGTATTTTGCTGACTGACCTTTTTAATCCCCTGTTTTCATCCCTGAGGTCAGCAATTGCTTTTGACTTGGGTGTTAATTGCTCTCTTGCCAATAGTGCATTTGAACCAGGCAAATGAAACAAACTTTGCTTCAGTAATTCAAGCTCTTCTTTCTTTTTATTTTTAGCCAGTTTTTGGGATTTTTTCAGTAAATCATTGCGTGCCTTGTTTAGGTTTTGTGATGTAACACCACTCAGATAGTTCTGTAGTTCCACTGGAGTCAACGCAGTAATCCACCGTTGCATTTGTTTGACAGAAACTTTTTTCTTCCAGAGTTCTAGAACAAGACCAACAGTTAAATGTTCCCTTTCTAGCGGTTTGAGGTCCTCGCTCTGCAATGCTGCCACATCCAAAGCATTTTTCTCACAATAGGGTCCCACAAAGATGCCTTTGTTCAACAATTCTGACAAGACAAAAATAAAATATTCTTTCAAATTTTGGAATTTAATAGGGCCTAATACATAGGTCAAAGCCTACATTTAATAGCCAGCAATTTGACTTTGGTGGATAATCACACGAAACAAGCAACAAAACAAAGCTGACATAAGCTCGATTACTCTTTAGTCTTAGAATCTGTCTCAAATCCCAGAAACAGCAAGAAATCTAAGCCGTGCATGAACATGTTTTTTCAGTGAACCTACAGCCACAAAAACATATTGAGAAAACTAAAAGAGTCAAAGCCAAACAGTTCATAGCAGTTACTGAGTTAGCATTCCTTGAAAATTCAAGTGATGAAAATTGAAATATTCATGGATTCTTTGTTTCGCTAACATACATTATATGTTTATACACAATAAAATATTGCATATAGACTACAGTGTAAATATTTTAGATTTAACAAAGAGCTGCTTGCTTACCTTCTGTTTTATCCGCATTCGATGGGCCTGTTGAGGTTGATGGTCCCTCGTCATCGCTGTGAACTTGATCCTCGCTGTGCGACATGGCGGACCGTCTTCAGTGAGCATTCTACTCACATATTATAATTCACTCTCCGGTGCGTCGAAGCAAGTTGAATCCTACTGTTTTTTCGCTTAAAATAATCTTTAACATATAGAATACTGTAGATATGGTTTAAACCGAATAATAATAGAAAAACGTTTCGAAAAGTGCCTCTAAATTGCGTTAACAGCGATATCTTCCGATGTACACACGCTCGGGCAAAGAAACTACCATCCAGGTCTCCCCTGGTCTTTTAGCTCCATTGTTTCGTTTGATTCTCATTGTTTTTTAGCCAATAAGCGCTACGGAATTTGACTTTTGTCCACCCCGGTCCACTCAGGTTTGTAAACAATGGCGGTCACGCTTCGTGTCTGCGAGCGAAGGCCCGCCGGGCGACTTTCATCAGTTTGTTAACGCTGAAATATGCCACACATCATGCTGATTTTTACGTATTTTATAGTTCAATGTATCTTCTAAAGATCTGCGAGGTTTATTTCTCAAAAAACTCATTTTAAAAGGCTTAAAAATAGGAAATCTTCAGTAAGGGTCGAATTTTAGCTGTCCTTCAAGGGGGCCGAACACGTGACTAAACTCCCTACATTTTGTCCTGTTTTCGAATCCCATGGAATCCTTTCCGCTTTTTATATGTCTAAACACTTTTCTTTCCCCCTTTCCTGTTACCTTTAGGCATTTTTGTTAGCAATAATCAAGAAAACAATCGAACACACAGTGAACACAGTTACGCAAAAACGTGAATTGAATCAGCCTCACTGCACGCCATGCTTTCCTTAGGTGCCAGGCCTTCGAATCAAAAGGAAAAGTTGGAATGGGACTAATGGGTCCCCTGGATAAGGATTTTGGAATGGCTCGCCTAGTTTGTACCGTTTTTTAACGAGTTTTTGCGTCTGTTTATGAATCCGTTGCCATGGCAACGGAACAACAAATCTCAACAACACTCAGAAAAAGTATTTTTATAGGGGTAAATAACATTTCAATTGGATTTTCTTTAATCAGAAACGAATCCTCGATTATCAAAGATGATGCTAGAAGGTGAATTCTATCTTGATCAAATTTTTTTGGAATTGACCAAAATTTGACCAGACTGCCCCCTTAACGGCGATAATGAACGAAACCTTACAACAAAAGTGATAAGTTTAAATTCTTGAGTTGCTTGTTCAGCGAGGGCTTAAAAGAGGTCTGATACGGTGTATAATTTTGTCATTTGCATGTTCTGGTAAATGTGCACATGGTGAGTTTTTGAAGGAAGAGGAGGTAGAGGAGGCAGAGGTGATGGTGCTGTTGGTGAAGGCGATGATGGTAATGTCATTTGGTGTAGGTGTAGGTGGTTGAGCACATGGAAAAAGGTTATGGCGGACGTAAAGTAAAATTAAAGGCAGAAATGCAACTACATACTAAAGGTAATGGAAGTGCAAGGACGAGGTTGTGTGGCAAAGATGGTTGTGAGTTGGAGGATGGCAAAGATGCTGAGGATGCTGGTGAGGTCGGCTCTGGGGTAGATGCTTGTGTTTATGGTGTGTGGTTAACATTGAAGCAAATTTTTAAATTGAGCATTTTGACCTTGAAGCTGTTGACACAAGCCTCTGAAATGCTGGTTTCACACATGCAAATATAGGCTAAGTTGCCTAGGCTTTCAACAGTGAATGTGCTGTGCTTTTTTGGTACGTCTGGACACAAATTTGCTGCGGTTTCAAGGCGTGCGACCTGATCGCAATACTATGCAATACGATACCTACGATACAATACAATACAATAAATACAATACAATACAATATAATAGAAGTTTATTCAAGATATACAGAAAAAATACATCTTGAAAAGGAAATGCGAGGTCAACCCTATAACGTTCCCTTAAATGAAAAGTAAAAAAGTGAATGTATGTACACTAATTAACCATTTGCAATAGAAATAATTTAAACCATGATTCAAAAAGTCTAAAAGTAAGCACTATTTACATTTTAAGAAAAGATTTCAATCTTGCTTTAAAAAGTCAATTATCTCCCCCAGTCAACTTATGCATAAAGAAATGTTTGCGCTCGTAGATCAGAAACATCAACACACAAAGACTTCTTTGCAATCTTTTCGACAGCAACTAACCTTAACAACCATTTTCTTTCCTTGTCCAGCTGCTCCTAACCCGCTGGCGAACGCCAATCTAAACTGAAGACCAACGAGTCCTAATGCACACCTGAGTAAACATTTCCTTCCAATTCCTTCCTGTGCTGTCTTTGCAAATCAAAATCTACGGTATTTTCGATGATTGAAACACTCCGATTAGTTCTTCATCCACAGAGACAGCGCAAAACTTGGTTAAGAGCCCATCAAAACTTGCCTATTTATACACTTCAAAGGATTCTACTTTGAATGGCTGTCTGGGCTTGTTGCCAAAGAGTTAATGCAACTCCACACGACGCCAGGACAGCCCCAATAGTTCTCAGTTGCTATAGCAACTGTGAACTAAAAAAGGTGCAAATGAAGAGCAAACCTAAATTCATGGATGGGGAGAACATTGAGAACAAAAAAGTGGCTTGAAGTGCGAAATAACAGCTTTCACATGGACTTGGTCCTCGGGCCTTATTGGTGTTACGTTGTAAAAAGTAGTCTGGTCTTTAATGAGATTGGTGACCTTGAAGCATTTCTGCTCTGCTTGAGCCAGAGAGATTGTTGACAATGCCATTAAAATGCATTACAGTGCAGATAACTGCGTTGAATTTCAATTCCATCATAACTTCTGCACTTACTGTCTCACACTCCTACACTGATTGACAGTGTTCATGAGGACCCAAAAACTAGTCTGTATGGTAATGGCAGTGTGCGACTCTCTCCCCACCACCCCTGTGATTGCATTTTTTAGAAAGAAAAATGTGCAAAGAAAGACAGGGAGGAAAAAAGCGGAATAGCAAATGATTTAACAAGAGATTTAATGAGTGCAACAGTATAAATGAATAAATAATACATAAACAAGAGGAAACTAAGAAGAAATGGTAAATAAACGGCCTGCGCATTGCGGGCATGTGCGGACGTCTGAAACTGATAAAGAAATGTTTTGAATCGGTGTTTAGCCGACTGTTATCACAATGTGCACATTAGTGCTTTTAAAACGCGATTTGCTTATCATAATTCGACTCAGTGATCGAGCAATGGAAAGTGAAACTCGCTTTCAAAATGAGTTTAAAAGGGTGCCTCTTAGTCAATTCAAGTAAGTTAAAAAACACATTTCCTAATAAAATGTAAAGTTCGAAATTAGTTGCCCATGTAAAAAATGAAAATAAATTCTGACCACGCTAAATGGAAAGAAAACCACTGCATTAAGTCAATGCTTTGTGTGACTCTTGGCTGGAGTCATGTAAGTACTGAAAGGTGACAGCCTGTTAGACCTGTCAAAATGATTGTGCGATTTTATTCACGTGAACTTGCTGTAGGTAATTCATTTTTGCTTTGTCGTCGCTAGTTGAAATGTTGAGCTTCCGAACAGCATAGTGTTGTTTCTTCAGAAATAGCTAGAGTACGTTCTTAACTAACTTTAGGATTGCTGAACGTAAGCGGAAAACTGAAGTCCCTTGCGAAGTGCACGAATCAGCACCACATAATGGCATTATGCCAATCTTGACATTCATGTTCGCGTTAAGTTCAATTTCCTCATTTTCCAATATGAAAAAGTAATGAGTTTATTGCTCTTTCCAAAAATTATTTCATCTTGGTTGGTTAGTTATTTGGTGCTTTCGGAAATTAAGCCCCTTTCCAAGAAATGATGAACATGAAACGTGCCGTACAAAAATTTTGAAACAATAATACGCACCGATCAGTCGCACCGACAACGAGCGAAACATGTCAAATTCAGAACTTATGTACCATTCAAATCGAAGCTTCAACATCCAGCCCCCAGGCAACCCCTCGGGCATTTGAACTTTTGAAGATTAGTTTGTTCAAATTCCCTCCCCTCGGGGCGAAAAAGCTGTTCAAATGCCCCACCAATAAGTTCTGAAATACCTCTCCGCGGAGACAAATTTCGTCTTCAATCAAACACTGTTCACACTTTTCAGAGAGAGATGTGCCATGATGACACCTTCAGACTTCTTTTGAAGACCCTTTTGAAAGAGTTATTCACTAACAAAGGCGAAATTCTAAATTGTAAATTCGTCAAACCTCGCAAAAACCGAAAAAACTCACAAGAGTATTATGCCAGAACAAGATATAATCCAGTTCAAATTCCCCACCCTTCCAAGGCAACGTTCAAATTCCCCCCTTCCCGGGCACAATGCAGAGTCGAATGCCCGGGATATGCCCGGGGGGTGGATGTTTAAGTATCAATTTGACAGGTACATTAAGACGATACACTCGTATGATTAAATAAAGAGCACGCAATCTTACTTTCGCACAGCCATGTTGACCAGAAGTTTTATAATCAAACAACCAAAAATATGTTGGAATAATATATAAAATTTATATATATATAATATATAAAATATGTTTCAGGTTTCTTCTTTTCAACTGCTTAAGTTGAAACACCTTCACTGCGATGATCTTCATATTCTATCTTTATCCGCAGTTCAAATATATGATTATTTCATATGTTCATATTCAAAACAATTTAAAGTCATGATTTTGCGTCACGCTGCAAGTCACGCAGCCACTAAAAGTTCTCTACATTCTAACTGATCTTGGACAATACTTTTGAGTGGATGCCCAACAATTACACATGAAGTCTAACCTGTCAAAATTTATTTGAGAGGAACTAGTAGCTGAAATATCAGGCTTTTTCTAAACGCAGTGGGAAGTATTGCTAGGAGATCTCTCCTGATACCAGCGTAGAAATAACTTTTGTTTGCTCTTTACAGTTGGCCCATTAATTGAGATCTGCATCAACGTGTTTAACATCTCATTTGTCATACTCCTCTGGAGTCTTCCCCTTATCCTCTTAACAGTGCTGGCTTCTCTTTCTGGCCATGTGTTCGACTCATGGAGGGAAAGGATGATATCAGCGATCCACAACACTATCTTTGGGTAGATAGATAGAATGTCCATTCACAAAGCACGTAAAAATCTAGCCAATCAGAAATGGATACAGATATCTCTGCAAACCTGAGGTATATCAGAACAAGCTTTTGGGAGCGGTTACGCAGACGGACTATACCGGCGGTGTAGACTGTCTGCGACACAGGCTAGGGAAATATCCTCAACATAAAAAGGTGAGATGAAGGGTGTGATTGGCCAGGTTAAACAATTTTGCAAAAGTTACCGCTGTAAACCCCCTTCATAAAGAGGCCTGGAAACAAAAACTCAAAACTACAACGGATCCAAAGCATTGCAGACAGTGATTAATAGTGATTTTCATATTTGCGTTTGACGATAGGAAAACGCAACCCTAATTCCGGCCGGAGTGAAATCGAGATTTTCTCTGTAGTGGATGGATGGATGGACGGACACCAATTTAGCCCCCCCCCCCGAAGATTTTTGCAGGGGCATAACGTCGGCCGGGAACTGGTGTATACTTTGACTCGCTTTCATGGAACCAAATGACCTCACTTTCACATCCAAGGCGTCTTTGTTCAGTGGTGTAGCACCTCTCAAAAGCTTGTATCTTTGTTGCGAAGAAGCTTGTTTCAAATGAGGGAAGTTCCAGGCTCGAAAAAGCAACCTTTCGCCCAAGGAGTTATTGTAAATCCTTGATTAAGATAAGATAAGATAAGATAACTTTATTTATACACGGTTTTTCCATCAGTCAATTAAGTTACTGGACTATCTACCTATCTAACTAACTACAAAAATTTAATAACAACAAATTCAAAATAACAAAAGAAAAGTCTGCTTTTCATGGAGGCCGTGTCTAAAATTCACTTACATGTAAAATTTAGATATTTCTTTAAACTGTGCCGACTTAATTTAGATTTGAAATCGGCCAGTGAAGATGCTTGTCTTAGGTCTACAGGTAAGTTGTTCCACAACTGAGCTCCGCTGTACGAAAAACTTTTTTTGAGATAATCAGTTCGAGGTTGTGGAAGAACTAATTTGTTTTCGGTATTCCTTAAACGATAAGCACTAACATCGTCACGATATACGAATCTTGATCTCAGATAATCAGGAGTCATACCATGTAATGTTTTATACATTAGGATAGACTTCTGTTCCAATCTTTGATAATAGAGTCTTCGCCACCCCAGTGTCCGGAACAAATCATCTAAATCACTATCATAGCTCGCAGACATTAGGGTACGAGCTGCGTGGTTTTGAAGCCTTTGCAGTTTTTCAGCAAGGCCCTTGTTACAGCTTCCCCACACTACGTTGCAATAATCAAATTGTGGTTGAATAAGGCTATTATAAACTTTGATTAAAATATTAAATGGAGTGAGATGCCGAATTCGTTTAATTGCACCAATGGCACAAGCTATCTTCTTAGAAATGTTTTCAATATGACACTCCCAGTTTATATTTTGATCAACATAAACTCCGAGGGATTTAGCGGAGGTTACTTGTTCTATTGCGTTCTCATTTATAGTAAGAGAGGGACTTTCCGTAAATTGTGATAACTTCTGCCTTGATGCAATAAGCATAAACTCAGTTTTCGTCATATTTAGAGTAAGCTTGAGTAAGCTTGAGTAAGATTGAAGTCCTAGAGAAGTATGCACGACTCCTTGGTGCATATGTCAACCTACAGTTCGCCGTTTAGTTGACATTCTAACCTTCTCGCCTCAGTTCGATGAAGAACCACTCGGCATACAACATTCAAATTTATATGTCCGTGAAAGAAACACGCTATTTGAATTTACTTGATACTTAAATCATTTCTCTCTCGAACAATGCCTTGGCGAGTCACTCTCGAAGTTTTGTGTAATGTCCATGCTGCCACTTTTAAATTTAGAAATCGCGTTGTCGTGCTCATTTCGGAAATTGACGTTTATGCATGAAGCCGCGAGCTAAAAGAGGTTGAGAGGACCATTGTGCGAATATTTTTGGAGGTTATCAAAGGTAAAGAGTTCAACGGTAGTTGTAACATTTCAGTTTAATTCTGTATTTACATGTGAAACTTTCGATGAGTACCTACAAGCGGTCATGTAACTAAATATGTCCGCCTGAAAAATAACATATGTCACGCAACTTTGTTATTTTAAGATCTACATGTATTTCGTATCTGACAATGTTCGATTTTTTATTGAAAATATATCAACTGATGACAACCGAGGGTCGAGAAAGATCAGAAAGCTGAGCAGACTCTTTCTTTCCCTAATTTCGGTGTCGACAAGGGTTGCAGTCGAACGCACTCCACTAATCTGCGATTACTACTAGTTATATTATTGTAAATAATTAATATTCTAATACATTTACATAAAAATGATATGTCTAATAATAAAGATAAAAATCAATAAATAGCATTATCGATGCATGATACCCATTATGGCCAAAAGAAATAAAGATTAAGGTATCAGTATAACCCATTTTACTGTCCGCGCGCGGTCCACTTTAGCGCTCGTTATTCTAACAAAAACCTCTATAAACCATACATTTTTTGAAAGCTTAATAATTACAGATTATAACAAATTCTATTTTAAACAGTTAAAATTCACCGTGTTTCAAAAATGTGAATATGTCTACAAAACTGCATGTCTGCATAAATCAAGTTATACACCCGCTAAAATTGGCCGGGAGAAAACGATTAACATGGCATTCGTTTCTTCACACATTGACCTCCAAAACTGTGTCTCAGATTTTTGACCCGTGCGTTTGTTATTTTTTTACTACAAGACAAAGTTAGAAAAGAGAAAAAAATAGAACTGCCTGCGGAAAAAAGTCATAACTTTTTAATGAGAGGGATAAAAAGAATTCGCCGACACGGTATTGTGGGAAAATTATCTGACAACAGTCTCTCCAAATTTCAGCCAATTTGGTCTAGGGGCTGCTGACTTGGAATTCAAAATGCTCGTTCAACTCGCCTATTTTTTACTTTCGAAAAACAGGGAAAATATAATTTCGGCTGCGTCCAAGAGTAAAGAGATTATACTCGGGATCAAAGCACCTCAGGAGACACCGCAAAGGAATCAATTTTCTCTAACAATGGGACTATGACAGGTAACAGGGAACAGGCACAAACTGCCGCGAAGGTGGCAAATAATTCTCCTGAATACACCGCTTTCTGCACATGTGAAGCCACAACTCTCAGGTTAGTAAACGCAAAATTATTGTTTGATTTACCTTAACGGCGTTCAAATTTCGACGTAGGAGTTAATGTACAATCGTGACTAATCTTCGAAATTCTGACCAGGTCAATTAACGATGCCCAAGGCCCGCAGAAAGTCGCCGAGAATGTCCAAGCGAACAAAAACAAACGCGGCAGATGAGCGAGCGGGCGCCGTCATCGAGCGTTTGACTTCTGATGTCGATGCAAAGGAAAAGATAGTAGAAGAAATGACATTAGCTGGGTAAGGAAGGAAAGATTTTTTTACCAGTGATTCTTTTATTCTATGAAAGACTAGTCAATATAAACAATCATGGTCCACCGGATTGCAAACTGTGCAACGTGCTGGCGGCTACTTTTATTCAGTCCTAAATGATTTACTTTCGTTTAGTTACGATGGGAGTCATTTTGCTTCTTCACTGGAAATCAGCATGGAAGACAAGATAAAACGCGGAAAACTCCACGAATTCATTTAGCTGTATTTTTGCACGGCTCGCGCTCATCTGGTCGACTGTCTGCTCGCTCACTTCTCTATTGTTTACATGGTCTTTCACTTCTTCGAGCCATTCCTGCTGGTTGTAATACGACTCTCTGTTGCTTGCAGCTGAAATGGCTGCACATTCTTGGTTGAAACTTTTCTTAGCTTTCTTTCGCCTCCATTTTGACGAAGAAAACGGGCAAGATCTCTTTCTTTTGCCAGGCGTCACCAAAGCGCATCGATCGCGTGTCAACTTTGCATGTGTGCTTTGATGTCACCTGACTTCTTGCCCCGCTAATTTTCCATATGACAGAACCTGTCAACGCTCAATTAAATAATTAACATGCAAAAAATCTTTTACGCACAATTACTATCAGCAGATAACATTTTTTTATGCAGTTTTTTTTAAATGAAAGATCGTGTGGAAATTTATCTATTTAAAAAAGTCAAATTATGAAAAATGGCAATTTTTCCGCTTTCTGATACCTTAAGCACAGGGTCTGAATATTGGCATCAGTAAGGTACCAGACTTAAAAAACTGTCATTCAAAGGATTTACACATTTATTTTAACAAAGTGCAAGTTACTTGCCATCTCTGGAAAGGATGCAGTTGAGGTTGAATCTGAAATATGAATGAAGGAGTTATATATTGAATCGCATGTTTCCAGGGTATGTTAATCAAGCAAACCAAATAGATTTTAATAAGTCTACTCACTTCGTCCAATTCCATCAGACGATTTTGTAGGAAGCTGACCAGCTCTTCAATAAATGGAGAAACCTGTTCGTCATTTACCTTTACCTGATCAGTATCAAATGGTTAAACCTCGTTTTATAAGTTGTCAAAACGACCTCAGCCTATAGAGAAGACTTACTTTGACAATAATTTGAATAAAAATTACAGTAAAACTGGAAGACATATCCGCAGGTTCTGAACTGACTGTGACTGAAATTGACTGTCAGCATCAGTGAGGTCTGAATGGACGTTTATTCACTCTGCAGCCATATTAGCTAGGAACCATAGATGAACCATGCATAGCTTCGCTTGGAACAGTTACAAAAAGAGGTCAGGCATGGGAATTTTTTGGCCCTAGGAATTAACATTGCAATACATGACAAAGCCCCATAAGAACTGGTCACACCTAGGAAGATCTGATCTTACCCTGAGAATTTGCACTCTTGTTCTTTCTAAAAAAGACTATAGCCAGCAGGGGTGACATTGGTGTCCCAGTAGTTTACATTGAGACAAACAAATATCTGCTCAAGTTTTGACTAAGTATATGGGAATATTTCAAAATCTTGATCTCACTTGGCCTCTTGTGGCTTTAGTGCACCTCACAGTTTTTGTGTCTTAACCCTTTTACTCTCAGAGTCAAAAAAAGGAGACTTGTAATTAATGTGGTTCTATAAATTTTGGTGAAATCCTTAAATCAAAATTAACGTCTAAATAACAGAGAAAATGCTACAATCCTGGCCATTGGAACTTGGGACAGTTAGATGATAACACGCTGGGCTGGCAGCTTGCCAAATCGCGCCATTTCAATCTGTTGTCCACACAGTACGTTAAACCAGCAGTTTTTCCCATTTTGTTGAATTCAAGATGGCGGATGTTATTGTCACAATGCACGAAACTGTGAAAGGGTACATAAATAGTGCTGAAAATAGAAACCTGGCAACGGAAATTGGCAGCGAAGTATTGGAATTAACTCGAACTGGTTACGCGGTACGCGGTAAGTGGTGCCAAATTAATTCAAGACTGAAAGGTTTCCTAAATGCTGGCTACGCGGTACGCAGTATGCGGTGCGAAATAAATTCAAGACTGAAAGCTATCCTGCAAGCTGGCTACGCGGAATCCACGGGTAATTCACTTGTTTATTTACAAGACATCGTAACGACTTTAAATCAACTATAACAAAATTACAAACGTAGGAAATTGACATGTGCAAATGTTCCGTTAACTACGTAGAAGACCAAAAAATTGACCTGAATTATGTTGACGTGATAATACACTCGATTATTTACAAGAGATTGTGATAATTTTAAATTTGCTACAACGATGTTTCAAACGTTTAAATTGATATATATGTGCAAATGTTTTGTTACTTAACTACTTCAAGGGCGGAAAAATCCGCTCGAATAATGCCTAGTTTCATTTTAGAAAAGTATTTCTCGAGTACATTGTACTTATTATACAAGACAGAGTTTGATAAAACTTGAAACCAGTTTCTGCAATAAAGATACACTAATTTGAAAAGAAACCTGCTGGCACATGTCTGTTTCTGGTCAAAGTGTTTTTGCCGTCCTCTGTCACGGTTGGGTGAAGTGGGCATTCAAACTTGGCAGTGTATTGTTGCAGAGGACAAATCTCCTCGCTGAAAGGCTGAAATGCAGTGGGGCATCTTTTCATGAAGATGAGACTATCCTTAGACTGCCTCCTCAAAGTGTAAAGCCTGGGTTTAAAATCTGGGTTGATAGCGTGACCCCAGCACATGTTTACTTTGTCAAATTCATGGTTTGCTAATACAGAGAAAAGTACAAATGTGCCGTGTTTCTAGGGAAAGCGTGTAGTGGCGGACGACGGAAGTCCTCCCTGGAAACAAGGAGTCTAAGGAACATGGGAAAAAGGGACCTTCATTAACCTTATTTTATTTATTTTAAGGCAGAGAGGACAAATTATGAGGGCGATAAAGTGAGTTCAGTAGAGGGAGGGGACATGTCCTCGTAAAAAAGCTATGCTAGGAGAAGGGTTTTCTCTAATTGAAGAATTTGTAAAAACAGTGCCGGTTCAGTTGCAATTGGAAGTGAAATATTATCTACAATCAAGTTCAAGGAGTCTTCTAGCCTAAAAAACGTGCACGGATTTATCCACTGCACTAACAATTGTTGTCATGTCCCCAAATATAACGACCCCTATTTGTTAGCACTGAGTATTGAGGCCAATTATTTCTTACAACGTAAATTCTTGACTGACAGTATGTCTTAGCAAACAGATGTGAAATCAACAACGTATAAACTTAAAGCGCTGTGTTTACATTCCCTCTTAATCAAGTTAACTCGAAATGGTGACATCGATTCTCAATCTTTTGACGACGTATAAACCTTTAAACATGACCTGCAAACAAAGCTGTTCTCTAAAATGATGGGGATAAAAGCGTTGAACTCTCACTCTATAATTTCAGAAAGATTTGGCTTCAACCGTTGAAAGGGGACGTTGTGGTTCGTGTGTACACGGGTCACCCTTAGTTAATTAAATAAGGAATGGATGATTTCTTTTTTCGTGAGTAGCAGTGTCACCATGCTCAGAACGCTAATAAAAAAATCGCACAGAGTTAAAAAGCCTTCAAACTGTGCGTTATATAACTACGTATATTTTTCTT
Source organism: Siderastrea radians (assembly GCA_964017195.1). Lineage (NCBI taxonomy): Eukaryota > Metazoa > Cnidaria > Anthozoa > Scleractinia > Rhizangiidae > Siderastrea > Siderastrea radians. Next base: position 40,001,699 of record OZ024888.1, read on the forward strand.
TCGATTTTTTCCCTTCTCTTATTACAGCTACCTAAAGATTCAACACAAAAGCTGTTGGAAACATGGTGACCCATTGTGGTGACCCGTTGAATCGTGTCACCAAAATGTACAGGAATGAAACACACTCGAAGTGAATGTCCATTGCAGGAAAATATCCCCAGAAAACCTCGTAATGTACCTAATTCAAGGAAACTACCTTTACTCTATCTAGTGGTTTTTGTTGTTATGATAATGTCCCATGTTGGAGTGCAAAAGCCAAAACGGAAACATTGTCATAGTTTGCAGAAATTTTCCCACCAATACAGGCTTACATGGAGCATATACCGTAAATTCCTTTAAAACACACTACCAGTCGGAATTGTTGGGACACTTTCCTGTCTGCTTGCCCCCTCAATGTTGGCGTACAAGATATGGTGACTAAACCACAGTTAAGGCCAAGTAATACGGGCAACATTTTCTTTCAACTTGTCGTGCAACAATGTTGCGTTGCAAGTTGAAAAGCCTTGTTGCCCGTTTTACCACCTCCGTGAGCAACTTGTCGTGCAACAAAATTACGTGTTGCAAGTTGTGGCAACATGTTGCGCAAAGTAGACTTGAGGTCTACTTTTTGCAACAAATTTTACTTTTGTTGCTCGTATTACCACTGATGTTACAACTTGCCACGCAACAAGTTTGAATCAAACGCTAGTGATTGGCCGCCGGTGAAGCGCGCCAGCGCGGCAAATTTGAACATGTAAACAAACATGGCGGACGGAGGTGAAGAAATTGAAGCCGTGAACGAAGTTGAATTTCTTGACCAAAAACTGTCCGAAGCTCAGAAATTTGACCTTTACTGAGACCTTCAAGGCTATCGTGCCTATGGGAGACCTCCAATGTCGATTACAAAAACCGAGAGCTAAAGGAAAAGGCATTAGAGGACCTTTCGCAAAAATTCAACTTGACCCAGAGCTTTCTTAAACGACAACTGCACACCCTCAGAACAGTCGAAATGGAAGTTCTACGATACATTGAAGTACATGAAGGAAGACGTTTAACGTTCCCTAAAAGCGAAAGAAGAAAGCGAGTGGACCGAGGGCGAGACCGAGCAGTTAATTGAGTACTACAAGCAGAACGAGCAACTGTGGAACCACCATCTTGCTTCCTACAGAGATCGACAGGTTAGGGAGCTGAACTACAAAAAGCTTTGCGAGCTTTTACCAGGTCGAAGCCACGACGACATAAAAAAGCAGTGGAACATTTTGAAGACCATTTTCAACCGAGAGGTGAAGAAAGAAGAAGAAAGCAAGGTCAGTGGAGCCGGTACGGACGCCGTGTACACTTCCCAGTGGAAATATCTCAAGGCACTGATGTTTATCAAGGGGAGTGATGACGTTGACCCTGTCGTTTCTACTCTTGATGGTAAAGAAAACGAGAGACCGGCCAAGAAAATGAAGGCTGATAGAGCAAGAGAATTTGAAGAGGTGAAGTTGGAATTGTACAAGGAAGCCATCAAATGTCTTCAGAGTCCACTTCCACTTAGTGATCCAGCGGATACGGAAAATTGAGATGACTCGATTAGTTTGTTTGTAAAATCACTAGAGTCCACTTTGCGACGGTTTTCGGGTCGCCACCTTGCGATCGCAAAGAAGAGGATCAACGATGTTATTTTTGAAGTTGAAGTGGAGTGCTATGCTCCACAAGGTTTGTCTACATCGGTACCTGCAAGCAGCCCTCTGCCCTCAGACCTTGTGGCACCTGCATTTAGCTCTGGCAACTTAAACTGGCCGTATATGCATTGACACTCAAAGGATTTGTTTTGCTTTTTTCTTGTATTGGTTCTAAACGTTGGACACGTATTTTTGTAGTCCAGTTGTTCAAAATTAAGCCAGGCAAGGCTAATCCAGGGTTAAAAGTCTCACAAAGGTTTTAATTCATCTTGTGTGTATGCATAACTTCAGAAATTATTTATTAATATCACATTTGCATTAATAAGTACCTTTTAAAGTGGTACATGATTATATAGACAAGGACTTCAAACAGTCTCATTGATAACAGATACAGTACAATGTTAAAATCTATAAGGCAATTAAATTACTCTTGAAGTATTTATGAGAAAACTATTTGAAAAATAACTTACACCTTTCAGTACCTTTTGGAATGGTTTGGATAAAAATTTAATGTATATGACTTGAATATATAAATATATATGGACAGTCTAATTTGTAAGATTGCAAGCACAGTTTTAATTTTACAATTCAGTGACAAAATAACTTGTATCGATCTTTCAGTACCTTTTGGAATGGTTTGGATAAAAAATTAATGTCTATGACTATTTTCGTCCCTGGCAAAGTTAATATTTTGAATTATATTATGGCTTGGTTGGAAATTAATCAGTACATTTGCCATCAATTAATTTTTCAATGGGTAATTTCCAGTGTTATAATAAAGCCATGTATGATTTCCGTCAACCCTTTTCAAGCAAAACTTATCTATCTAGATCAAACTACTAATTCAAGCCTCCCCTTTCAAACAAAACTGGGTCTGCAATCATGTTTACTAACCAGAATGAAGTGAAAAGCGTGTTCTTTTCAGTGTCAACGACATTTGATGTCATTTATACAATTGCACAACAAACTCTCCCAAAATTTCAAAGTTTTTAGCTTGTATTAGGCTAGCAAAATTCAATATGTCAACAATATTCTATCCTGGCTCTGAGGCTTTTAGCACAAAATTACCAAAATGTAAGAGTTTCTGTTGTCTGCCAATTTCCAAACAAGACCGTTAGACAGTAAGTTCAACCCAAAATTTGGAAGTTTGTTTGAATGGCTCAGAGCTGGATTGTTATTATAAATATAAATTTTATAGTACATCTTTGTATATATTGTATGAAGTCTTATTAAACAATAGAGGTCTTCTGTCAAAGGCACTATTGTGTGATAGGTTGCCCAAGGAAATTTGATGTTCACAACAAATGTTTAAGCCCAAGAACATAGTTGGAGGGCTTATATGAAGGTTGAACATCAAATTTTCAGAGGGAACCTATGAACCTAGGCCTGAGATAGAAGGACTCTATTGTTTTTATTGTACAAAGCTAAATTTTGAGTGAAAATTGCCAAAAACGGGCACTATGCGCTGAAAGGCGCCTGCTGAAGAGAGACACTGTCGTGTCACGTGATCGATTTCGACTTATGGGAGCATGCCAAAATTTAGCATTGTACTATAATTCTGCATATAATATATGTATAAAATCACATCAACAGTTGAGTGGAAGTATCACTTTAAAAATAGCACTGAGACTTTTCTTGCACACACATTGCTGTTTCAACTTTAACTTTGGAGTGACTTTGGAGCAATAGCTGATTCAGATGGCATGTAATTTCTGGGTTTTTGTTTTGGTGATGTAATTAGGTCCATGAGAACTGAAGACCTCTTTAGTTCGGCGAGAACCACAGAGATAATTTAACAGCATAAAAGCATTAATTACTCTTGCACATTTCCTTAAACTTGTGTGAACAGTGAAGCTGAAAGGTGAGCTTGGATAAATAACTAAAGTTAAACTTTATGCATGACTGGTCATGCATGCACTTCACTTCAGGTTAATCGCAAGTGTTGCCACATCAGAATTTACATTTTAGTAATTTATGCATTAAGCCAATCAGAAGGACACCATATGAATCAGCCACCACTCCAATACCACATAATGCAACATGAACTCTGCTTAACTTTATGTCGTACAGTGGAATCCCAATTTAACGAAGTCCCTGGTATAAATGAAGGATATGCTTGAATGTTATTTTATCATTTTAACCCAGATACATTGTGCAAACATAGAATGTTGTTTTGAGAGAAATTTATTATTAACCAACCCATATAACAGAGATTTTGGTCGCTCTTCCACACATTTTTTATATTGCAGTGTTCCAGATTACTTATAAAGACAGAGGGTCAATAAAGAATTTTGAGGGGTCAATAGATGTGGATCTCTTCAAATCTTCTCAAGTTGACCGTTTATTTTGTTGGGTCATGTTGCCTGCTTTGTCGGGTTTTTGACCCGAGACCCCTCTCTTATCTGGGACAATGTATTGGTATCATTTCTAACGGAATCCCGATAGAATGACCTCATTTTCCCAGTCCCTTACACTTCGTTAAATTGGGGTTCAGTCTGTTCTTACAATTAAGCAGTTGAATGGTGAGAACCCAGCAAACTGATTCAAGCGTCAGCCACCCCACACAGTCTCCACTGCCAAGACACTGCTCCCTCCTTGCTAAAAAAAGTCCATGTATTCTTCCCTGATGGCCCTTGCTTCAGTTGAATAGTTGTTGCTGCACTGTGGACGATAATTGAACCATGAGGATAGCTCATTATCACTACCTCTCCAGGGGCCAGGGATCAAATTTCCATCTTCATCTTCTTGATCTGTCATTCCATTCACCCTGAAGAGAGTCAATTTCAGAGCATATAATTTATTGTATGAATATGTGAGCACCTACCTTTGCGTAGATTTGCATACACCATAATAATAACAATTTGTAATATTATTATTTAGTGTGTCCCCAATTAGCACCTTGTCTTTACAGGGTGCTAGATCAATTTGACACATAAATAAAGTTATTATTATTATTATTATTATTTTACTTTCTCCAAGGTGTTTTTTTTATATTCAAATCAGATTGAATTTGGATAAACATTTAAGGATAAGAATTAGCGAGAAAAGTTTAAAACAACATTTCGATGTCTCCATGACATCATTTTCAAGTGAGAAAATAAAATATAGATGAGTTAATATAATTAATACAAGGTGAGGTGTTAAAAAAGTAAACAATTCTTGGTTTGCAGTCACGTGACCATTTGCTTGACAACGGTTGCTATCCGCCATGTTGGTGTACAACTTGCGTAAGCAAACTCTCAGGCCGACTGATAGTTTTGTACTAAAAGAGGGGAAAAAACGCATTCAGGATCAAAATTGAGATGGTTCTATGTTTGATTGTTGGCTGCCACAACAGAAGCAAGCGAGATAAAGACGAAAAGTTCTTTCGAGTCCCTGCGATTATTTTTAATCAAGGCGAAGAGATCGAAGAGCGAACGCGCGACAGAAGGGAACGGTGGATTTCAGCCATAAGTCGGGATGATCTTACCGATAAAATCCTAAATAGTGACAGAGTATGCAGTCGGCACTTTGTATCTGGCTGCCCAGCGAAATCGTGGAACGTTTACAATATCGATTGGGTTCCAACACTCAATCTTGGGCACTCGAAATCTCCATCGGTGAATGTCAAAGCGAAAGAAGAAAGAGCTGGAAGAGCGAAAGCAAGGCGAAAGAGGCAAATCGAACAGCAGTTTAAGGAAGCAGAGGAAAAGAGAAAGTGTATCAATGAACCCGGGCAGCCAGTGCATGAAATAAACTTCTTTGGCGATGTTTTAGAACAAAATACGCTTGAGCACGAGATGCAAGAAAGCACAACGGATCCACCTGGTGCTGTTGTTGATGACCAGTGTGAAAGTAGTCACCAAAAGCAATTTGTGGAACAAAGTTGCCAGACCGACGAATTTGACTACTTGTTTACCTGCAGCCACGAGTTTACTCAAACTTTTGAGGAAGCGGAGTTTCAAAATGATGATGAGCGAGTTCGTTTTTATACAGGTCTACCATCATTTGACATTCTTATGACTGTTTTCAACTTTATCTCTCCATATGTAGCAAGACGTTCTGCCTGCCTTACAAAATTTCAAGAGTTTATAATGGTGCTCATGAAACTACGACTAAATATGCCTTTTAAAGATCTTGCGTACCGTTTTAAAAACATTTCTGTTTCAACAGTTTCAAGAACATTTTCTGTGTGGATGATGGCAATGGATGTGAGACTTTCACCTCTGATTTCCTGGCCAGAACGAGAAGCCTTGTGGTCAACAATGCCTCTCTGTTTCCAGTATTCATTTGGAAAAAAAGTAACCGTAATTATAGACTGCTTCGAAGTCTTCATTGACCGCCCTAGCAACTTACTTGCACGAGCTCAAACATTTAGCTCATATAAACATCATAATACAATTAAAGTGCTTATTGGAATAACTCCACAGGGAACAATTTCTTTTACTTCTGAAGCATGGGGTGGACGCACATCCGACAAGTTTTTGACTGAAAATTGTGGATTCTTAGAAAAATTACTTCCTGGTGATATGGTGATGGCCGACCGTGGCTTTACCATCCATGACAGTGTGCTGTTCAAACAAGCTCAGCTCGTCATCCCAGCGTTTACAAAGGGCAAGAAACAACTTGAACCAACTGATGTGGAAAAAACAAGAGGCATAGCCAACGTTAGAATCCATGTGGAAAGGGTGATCGGTTTGCTGCGAAGAAAATACACCATTCTAGGAGGGTCGCTGCCAATTGATTTTCTTGAATCAAACCCCGCTACAAATTCAAAGGTCCCCATGATCGACCGCATTATTAGAGTCTGCTCTGCGCTTGTTAATCTCTGCCCACCCATTGTTCCATTTGAGTAGACATTCCTGAGCGTCTGTGTTTGGAATGTGTGGCTTCCTGATTTTAGTGACTACTTTCACTCTGGTCATCAACGACAGCACCAGTACTTAAAGGGCTTAGGTACAGTTGTGTAGTAAAATGCAATGAACACTTTCAGTCCATCTGTCGTTTTGTATTTCAAAGGGCCTTTATTTGTGCAAGGGGTACCATTTTTCAATGGAAAGAAAGGGTAAGGGGTTGGACCTTAGGGAATGGCCTTCCCCATTTAAATTAAGCCTTGTTGTATACCACCTATCCATAAACCATTTTTGTTACTCTTCATCAACTACTTGATTGCCAACAAGGAAGTAAATCCCAGGAAGAAGTTTGCATGCACTCAAAAACCTTAGCCAAGACTTTTTCGGTTTAGCTGAAATGGTCCCTGTCATGGGAATTGTCTCTGCACATGCAGACCACCCTATGTGTTTGTTGTTAATTGTTATTGTTGACATCAGACGCACAAAAGAAATTTTGAAATCTATAAGGGTTACTGAAATAAAGCTCTGGAAATTACATATCTAAACTACATTTCGCTCGAAATATCTCAATAAAGTTTAATTATGAAAGGTTAATCGACTCATGCCTTTAAAAAGGCGCTTAAAACGGCCCTCGCAGGCAAACAAATACAACACGAGTCGATAAACATTTCATTAAACTTAATTGAGATATTTAGAGCGAAATGTAGTTTAGATATGTAATTTCCAGAGCTTTATTTCAGTAACCCTTATAGATTTCAAAATTTCTTTTGTCCGTCTGATGTCAACAATAATAATTAACAACAAACACATAGGGTGGTCTGCCTGTGGTCTCTGTAGTGGCTGTCAAAAAATTTAAATGCTAGTTTTTTAACCAGCAATTTAAGGTAACTATCTTTAGTTAGTCCTTAAACCTTTAAATGTAATTTATTTGTACGGCTGCTGTAAGCGAAGTGATGTATTTGAAGGAGTACACTGTAAGTGATGGCATACTGTATTTTTTTCCCATACTGTTTTCTATTGTACATTATACATTATGGACAGACTGACAATAATTTCAATTTTCACTCGATTAAAGATATTTAGTAATATTTATAATTTGCGGTTTTCAGTGATATGAGAACCCTGAAATTCAATCCTGACCGAGGGTTTCTGCTTTTTGTTGCCAAAAATCATCTTAGCGAACCTCTTGGGAAACATGATTGACAGCAACGAAAATGCAATCTTAGCTGGTTTTATAATTTCAAAGGTAAATTTTTATGTGACAACTTTTATCAGTGCTTGTAAAGATGAGAAAAAAGAGAAAAATTGGTCAATTTTTATGTGACAAATATATTTGTTGACAAGCTGGCATGCTAGCTTTTATGTGACAAAAGTTGTCGACATAAGAAAATTTCTCGTATAGATGACTCATCACATAACATGTTGCAAATATTCCGTAAAGCTGGCTTCAAATTTAGCTTTTTGTTTAGTTTTTCATAAAACAATAAACTAGAAAAATACAGCAAGAATTAATCACAATGCCCTTCCAGGGGCAAGGAAACTCCAATATAAAAGGGGCGAGGAAGCTTGCCAGAAATTTTGAAAAGATTCATTATTAGGAGATTTATCGGGACATGGCTTAAGCCCAGATTGACCCCCAAAAGATAATAAAAAACTACAAAAAGGAATATTTATTATTTACAGCTAAAAATATTTGTCATTTTGCCCGGAACACCCTGAGACCAAAAATAAGAAATTACACCGCTGAGTGAGACGACAAGCATCTCCACCCCTTTTATATGGGAGCTCCCCCTGGAATTCCCTGTACTTTTAAATAACTGGAAATGGTACAATCAAATTACTCCTCAGGCATTCCACTAGATGTGGTCTCATTTTGGGTATGTCAAAAGTGGCGTCTTCAGGTTTGATACCATAGACTATGCATTTGGCAAAAGCAATGGCAAAGACACCACAATCACTGCCATTTAACTGTTGCTGTACTGGTACAGTATTTATGCCAATAAAGCTCTCTGCCAACAAATCCTGGACTTGTTCCTCCACTTCAAGTTCAATGACGTCATGAAACATACTGTCATACAAATTAACCGATCCTGGTAAGCAGCCCACTGAACTCACACACACCCAGTGAGCATTACCCGTATGCAGTATTTGGACAAATTCACTTGATGCAATGTTAAAATTCCGCACTGGTCCCAGGATTGGGCGTTGGAATCCTTCAATTAAGGGATTTACCTTTTGAAGACAAACATGTGCATTTTAAATTATGTCACAGTCGAGCCAGTAGTCCTTGGTCAAAATATTTGCACAGTCACTGGCATCGAGTTTTTTTAAGGGCTTCATTCTTTCAGAATTACTTTCAAATATTCCAGTGATTGCAGTCTTTGTCTAATTCTAAATTTACATTTCCAGAGCTACTTCCACTGTCAGTGTTATCAGCCGATAATGAAGAACGAGTAGTTGGTGCTTCTGATATTTCAGTGATTGTGCAGTCTTTGTCTGATTCCAAATTTACATTTCCAGTGCTACTATCATTGTCAGTGTTATCAGTTGATAATGAAGAACAGGAAGTAGGTGCTTCTGATATTCCAGTAATTGTGCAGTCATCGTCTAATTCTAAATTCACATTTCCAGTGCCACTACCATTGTCAGTGTTATCAGCCGATAAAGAGGAACAAGTAGTAGGTGCTTCTGAGGTGTTTCCTTGAGCTGGAGAAAGAGGGACTTTATTTGCCTTACATCCATGGCAAACCCATGTGGTTTTTCCATTACTGGGCATACGTTTATAACCCAAGCACTTCGGATGAAAATACTGGCCATTTTGGCAGTTAACACTGTGGCACTCTAGCAGCCTATCTGAAGGCTGTGGTCTCGCTTGACAAGTGCAAACTTTGTCTAAAGTGATAGCTCTTTGGACAACTTCATTAACTGTTCCTTTCACCTGCTTTTCTACTCGCTGACCCTTTCCCTTCTTGAATTGTGGAAGTTTGCGGCAGTGTGGACAGTACCAGTTCTTTGGCAGAGGCCCGGTGATTGCTAGACAGGATTGATGAAATGCCAGATATGGGCAATCTTTGTTGCTGCAGATGACAGTCTTCTCCTTATCGTTCTTTCTACAATAGCAAATGCTTCCATCATCTGGTAATATTTCTGGTATGTGGCATTTTCGTGTATACCACCGTGCTATAATTTCTGGAAGAATGCATTTCTTCCAGAAATCTGTAAGTTTTGGCACAACTTTCTCCCAGTGATCAGGGTCTGGATAAATTCTTTCAAATACAAAAACTGCCTTGTCCTGGCCATCAAATGCACAGACAACAAAGTCATTGTGATTTCTGTGACATGTTGACAGTTGTTGCTGTACCTGGTAAAAATAATTGTGTGACCGCTTAAGACAAAGCTTTCCCTCTTTCATTTCAAGACAAGAACTATCCTTTTTGCAATAATGCACAAAATCACAGTTCTCAATGGATATGGGGCATTTTACCTCCCCACACCCATCCCCACAACAAGAACAGGATGTCAAAAAATCTGGAGTAGCATGTAAGAAAGGTAAATCTTTGTTTATAAAAAGTCCACACTGAGTAATTCTGAAGTTTTCATGGTGCTGTTTCATGTGCTGTTCATACGCAGCAATGGCCAGAGCTTCATGTTTGCGTCCATGCATTACTGCTTTTGTGGTCACCTGAAAGAGTGATGGGTAGCAGACTTGCTTAATTAATGATTGAGAAGGGAGGTCAGGATTGCTGTGACACACAGCACCACTCATTGATGCTCCAATTCGACCTGCCCTGTGACGAAAGAAAGCACCCCCGTTAGCCTGGTCTCTAGTGTCTTTTTCAATTTGAGAGCGTTGATCGTCTGACAGTGTTAGTTTAACTTCAAAACATTCCTTAAGGAGGTCAGGATAAGAAAGATCCAAATTTGAAGGATCAAACAGCTCGGGGATACTCGGAATATTGCGACTTGGCAAAATAAATTGTTTGCTATATGGTGACACTAAACTCAAGGCCACAGGCTTCACTTTACAGTCATTCAGTTTCTCATATAAGCCACTAATTTCGCTGACAGTAGGGGCTTGAACATTTGAATGGGGTGCACTGACACTTGAACCTAAGTCAGGTTGAAAAACTGATCGCATCGAGCTTTCATTGACAGTTAGGGAGTCTATTTTGTTATCCAATCTGGCCTTCAATGCACTTACGGACTTAAAATTTATGTCACGAACTCGGGAGTAAGGCACATCATTCATTCCTTTTGGTAACAACCACGAGCATTTCACCTGCGTGCATGCCAGTTTTTCGTGTATCCTCGCCCATGCTTCGATAAAAAATAGGATACTGGCGACATGTGAACAAGATTCTCCAAGACCTGCTTTACAGTCCATGCAATGGGCCGATAAAACCGTACCTTCTTTACTTGCAATTATCCAAGTGGAGATCGCTGGATCATTCATTCTCTGAGAATGTTTTACTTTGCCCAAAACAACAAACTTTTCAGCGATAACACATCCTTGTACACTAATAACAAAACCAGAAGTTAACCATTTGTGAGCCTCCAGGCTTTTAAAATTCTTGAATTGTTCTTTGGTATAAAAACTTGTTTCCAGCACCAAGTAGCTAAAGATATCCATTGATTCTATCGGAGGCAAACATTCAGTGTCTAGATTCGCACCGGCGCCGATGACTGCAGGGTCGACTCCGATCGCAGAAATTTTCTGAAGATATCGTCTTTTAACATGCTCCTCTAAGCTCTTGCAATAGTCCGAAATGACTGGGAAGTTTTCCTCTTTTACTGAAGTTTTTTCTGAAGCTTTTTCTGAGGCTTTTTCGCCTGAATCCATCACGAAAACAACCGAAGCGATTAGCTATGGCATATGTAATTCCGCGTGCTGCTGTACACCAACATGGCGGATTCTTAAAACCGGAAATGCTGTGACGTCACGTGCAAACCAAGAATAAGTAACAATTTGGCATGTAATTGTGTGTTTTAACACCTCACCTTGTATATATTAACTCATCTATATTTTATTTTCTCACTTGAAAATGATGTCATGGAGACATCGAAATGCTGTGTTAAACTTTTCTCGCTAATTATTATCCTTAAAGGTGTTTCTTTTAAGAAATAGAAAATGGCCTGCCTGCCTACGTAGTGTGACGTTTGGGAGAATTCCAATGCTGATGTCACACTTAGCCACTGTTGAATTCTACAAAAACCACCCCATAGAGTTTGCATCAGGTCAAATTTTCATTGCTTTCAACATAAATGTGTTCACAAAAAAAATATCGAGAAAAAGAACAACTATACGTCACAGCCAAATAAAGCACATACAGTGAAACCTGCATTAAACGGACACCCTTGGGACCCTCGCAAGTGTCTGCTTAATACAGGGTGTCCTCTCAACACAGGTTCTATTTAATTGTGAAACAATAGTTAATTATTGTCCTTAATATCTCTCACCTTTATTTACCTGCATACTTAACATACTTTATTGTAAACCTTTTGCAACTGGCCTTTCTAATCACTATATTACCTGGAAAACATGCTAAATACCTTACATATCAGTGTCATAATATCATAAAAATATCTTCTGGTGTCCGCTTAATACAGGTTTGTGATTATTTAATGAACAAAATTCCAAGGGCATGCACTTTTTCCATGGCGTACGTACTGCTGATGTGCATAAGTAATACTGCAGTGTATATAAGACCTAATATCTCACCTAACCATGCAACACAGGCATGTCCATTGCAAAAATGAATTTTAAAGGTATCAGAAAATATTCAGCTGTTAGTGCTACTAAATGTAAATATAGCATTCAATTTTTTCTACGCATCATTGAAAAGTCCTACGTCAGAAAATTGTGAAGCACCAGTGCTGCCAAAATTAATGCAATGACTGTGTCAGGCGGCAGAAGAATTGGGGCTCGAAATACTCTCCACCTGTTGGCGATGATACCAAACCCATTTTCAGATATTCTTCGCATGCACGACAGTCTGTAGTTAAAAATCCGCTGGGCTATCGACAACCCTGACAGCAGGAAAGGTTTCATCAAGTACCTTGTCAGGGCAAAGGCGTCGTCGCCTGTCAGTACATAAGGGACTGGCTTTGACCTTCCAGGCAAGGGTTTTGCTTTAGGCAAGGATAGTGTATTGTCAACTGAGCTTAGCGCTTTCTTAAGATCTGAATTTTGCCAAATGGCAGAGTCTGGCGAACGGCCATTCATCCCAACACTCGCCCAGAGGCACTGATAGTCAGGCCCAAAGACAGCCAGAAGAACAATACTGTTGTTTCCCTTGTAGTCGTAAAAGTGAGAGCCGGAGTTGGCTGGTTGTTGGATGATGACTCGCTTTCCGTGTATTGCTCCAATCCCATTTGGAAAGTTCCACCTCGATTCAAACTTACTGGTGACCACCTCCCACTCTCTTTCAGTGTTTGGTACTTTCAGAAACTCACATGTGAGTATTTTGTGTACGGCACGGCTTGTTTCCGAGACGATAGACGAAATTGTTTGACGAGAAATTCGGAATGCGTACTCGAGTGAATGAAAATTTCACCAGTTGCCAAAAAGCGCAACGTAACAGCAAAGCGTTCATCTGGCTTGATTGTTGCGCGGACTGTATTAATTGGCAGTGGCTGCTCCTTCTTTTCAACAAGCGGCAATATCTTCTCCACGAGAACGGAAAATTGTTGTTTTGTCATACGGAAAAACTCTTTGTACGCGACGCTGTCTCCAACTTCCAATTCCTTTACAAGCTGGTGATAAACACCTCTGTCTTCTCTCCGTGAAATCCAGTTTCGCATAGATATCTTACGGTTTCGTTTTTTTGGCCTTTCCCCTTCTTCGTCAAGTAACAAGCTTAAAATAAGCAAGGAAGCTGCTCTCTTTGGATGAAGAAGGTGAGCAGCCGCCATTTTGTTTACAGACAAATGACCAATCACAAGCGCAGGATTGTTGTAATTATCCGAAACTTGCAACACGTAATTTTGTTGCGTGACAAGTTGCTCACGGAGGTGGTAATACGCGCAACAAGGCTTTTCAACTTGCAACGCAACATTGTTGTGCGACAAGTTGAAAGAAAATGTTGCCCGTATTACTTGGCCTTTAACAACATTGAGAGGGAGAAGGGGAGCACGAAAAGGAAAAAAAATTGCCTTTAGTTGAAGTGTCCCAACTATTTTTGTCTGGTAGTGTAGCAAGAAGAATCAACAGTTCCAAGCTGGGTTGATATTACCACGTAAGGTAAATGATCCATTTCTTTTATAGCTTTCGAAATATAAGAAAAGTAATACAACGGCTTACCTCCATAACAATTTCCTTTTGTGTTTCTGCGTATTCCACGTAACGTTTGGCCTGCTGGAGGGTTTCGAGAGAAATTTCTGATGGCGGTGTTGGTGGTTTTTGACCTTGTAGCAGTTCATCAGTGGTGAAGTTGAACACATGGAGGCTGGTGGCGACTTGGAGGAGGTCAATCTTTTTGGACTTCGGCGGTACGTTTCCGTTTTGAATGGTGTCATTGACTTCTTAGATGAAGTCGTCCTTAAGCTATGTCAAAGTTTGTAGGGCATCCTTGGAAAATGTGTAGTGGGATGGTCCAGTGGAGTTGTGCACATCATACATTTCCACGAAAATGTCAGCAACTTGCTTGACATGGACATTTTCACCTTGGAACCACATACGCGCTGCATCGGCGTCAGCAGTAGATGGGCGTAGGCACACAGGAAACAGGGACATGAACCTGTCCAAGAGACCATGTCCTTGGTCCATCCGGCAGAGCAGTCTTGCGGTGTATGGAACTTGCGTACAACCAAGGATCGAAAATGGGACATTGTGTGGAATTTCACGTGTTCTCTCGGTGGCGTAGTGGTAGGAGGAGCTTTCCCTGGAAAACAACTCACACAGTATTTGGACATCACCAGTAGCATTGTCCTCGTCAGATTTTAACAGTTTGTTTAAAACTTCAAATACTTCAAGAGAGACAATGAAGGCTTTCTTGTGCTCAGCAACGGTCTTCACCAAAGCTGAAGAGGTGCATTTCTCAATAATGGTGTTGGTAAGATCACGTTCTGTTTGAACATCACGGATGGGCTGAAGTGCTCCCTCTTTTAAGACTTGTGATTTGCCCGTTCTGGGTGGAATCATTCTCAGCGACTCTTGCTTTAATGAATTCTACCTCTTTCTGGATCCTTTCAACCTCTCAAGCAAATAAACTTTCTATCTAGATCTGTCTATCTATTTATCTATCTCTGTGTGTGTTTATCTATATCCAGTTACCTAGCAAATAAATTCGGTGTATCTTAATTGATGGTTTACCATATGATACACACCAATATTTTGCTACCTGGTTTTTGTATGTGTTTATTCACAGGCTAATGATTTGCAAGTTGCAGTGTATTTTGTGTGTTCTCTTAACCTAATTTTGGGAAATGACACAGGAGTGGAATAATAACTCACTTACTCACCCATCCTCTTTGCCCACAGTGAGGCGATGATGGAAAGCTTCTAGTGGGAAACTGAAGGGTGTTTCAGCACGAACAAAAACCTTCTTGCACCCAAGTATTACTGTTCTGCATTAAACCTAAAATTGGGCATTTCATTCAGAACAATTATTCAAAAGTGGAATTCATTATCACATCTGATTGATATGTATGTAATAATCTGATAGGGGATGGTGCAAAATACCCTGCATGTTCCATGTTTACAAGTTTCAGAGCTCATTTAAGAACAAGATGTTAAGCCACTATAATTTTAAAGATAAAATATAAGTCGTGTTTAAGCCAACAAGACATAAGCCCTAAATTAATAGCTAAATTAAAATATATTTATACGTTTAAGGCGTTTCAATTTTCTCCTTTCGGTCGAGTAAACTTTACGACTTTCAATATAGGTGTCTTTGAGCTAATTCCCCCAAAGGAAATTTGTCTCTCGATATTGCTTTAGTGTTTGTCGTTCTATTACGACCTTTATTTGCCATAGACACTGTTGAGGTTTTGCATCTGAACTTCCCTCACATGGACTTAAATGGTACTTGAATGACTTGTTTTTCTCCAAGGTGTGTTTTTCACAACTGCTTGAATGAATTTTAATACTTCGCTACCATTTTCTGTTGCTAGGTCTGTACGTCTGGTATCAGGCTAAGACCGTCCTAAAATTTGTCGCGTCTGCAAAAATTCCAAAGTAAATCCACACATCAAAAATACAATGCCAATCCGAGGTACCCATGGTTTTATTATTTTAACAAGGGTTGTATGAGATTCATAAACTCAGATTTCCTTCCTGTACGCCACTTATGCCTGAACTTCACATCTAGAAATTAACAAAATCAATATCGAAGCTGTTACTTACTGTGGAGTCTCCAAAAATACATCAAATAAGAGCTCTGAGACTGTTCTTTCAAAACGGCTCCTCGTAGTGTGTAATTTATGCCTGGCTATCCCAAAAAACAAAGCGAAACTCTAAATATTCAGAAATAAATTTGAAAAAATTAACTCTCCCGCTCGCTGCCATATTGGCTAGAAAGTCCGCTGGCTGAAATGGCCCAATTCTTGAGCCCCGCAGCCCGGCGTGAAGTAAGAAAATGTACCCTACACTGAAATTAGAAGTCTTTCACAAGTGTTATGACTATCTGTGCTTCCCTGCCCACCTCCCCAAACAATGTTGAAGGTCAGTCATCAGTTTCAAAACCTAAACTTCAACATTGTACAGGGGGAAGGGGGGCGAGGGAAGAGTATTTTTGAAATGATGCGAACAGGATGTGATTTGAGCAAAGTGTCCCAAGACTAATGGCCAGGGTTGTAGAAACTACAATGGATGACTGACATTTTATAAAAGCATGAAAACAAATTATAAGTCAATGTGAACGTTGGTTTGAAAGAACGAATGCTTTAATTTGTTGTTTAAGCACGTTCAAGTATAACTAATCTTGTAGCTTAAGTTATCTCAGGTAATTTCCCACCTGCAACACAAATTAGTGGAACTGGCCTCTTACAAAGCTTTTAACAGAACTTGACCAGTTAAAACAAAGACAAGAAAGTCTCTTGTCCATGTTAGACTTGGGCATCATATCCTTCAGCTGTTCTTTGATGCCTTTTTCGACCTCTTACTGTTTGGTTCGTTCGAAGACTTCAAATTTGGCTTCAATGAATTTCCTGCAGGCCCACTGGCTCTATTCTTAACTGGGGTACTAGTAAGTGGCTGGCAACCAGCATCACCTTCGATGTTAACGTTTGTAAGAAGGAGAAAACCGGGGCAAGTTAGACAGAAAACTAAATCCAAAATGGGGCAGGGCAATCACGAAAAAGCACGAATGGTTGAAACTCCATTAATCAGGATCGAAAATTCATCAAATTGCATCTACTAACCTTCTACACTTTGATGTTTAAAAGAGCGTTCACAATCGTCCAAATCGTCATCTAGTTAAGCCAAAACTACAGAACTGCAGATCCTACCAAAGAACTGCACAAAATATGGCAGAGGCCTCCTTTCTCTCTTTCCCCTTCCCAGCATGCCCATGCGCTTTAATTTTCCCCCTTCCAAGCCTCCAAACGTTTTTTCCCAAGCACGACTGAAGGAGGCCTCTGTGGAGGAAAGAAGGTCAGATTGGAGCAGCTGTTTGTGGGGAGGAGCATTGCATGACGACCCTAAGAATGGCTGCATAGAAGACTTGAAACATAGCATCTGGGATCTGCAACGTTTTTGTTTTATAAAGATACAAAGTGCCCTTTGTATCCCCATTCGTAAGATACAGTTATAGTTTGGGCGAACTGTGTTCAAAGAATTAGTCTGTGGAGCAAAGGCATCGTAAATGAAGAGCAAGGCTTTAGGAGATGGACTTTCTTGAGTGACATGAGTGTCTCGAGGAGTGTCGGAAAAAGTGGTGTTTATCTTTTGTGTACAAAAAGGTCAGTTTCGATTTTATCACTATGTAGTTATTCACATTTAAAAAAGGTTCACTGATGAATTTGATAGTGAGGTGTATGTTGTTAAGGTGCTTTACAAAATCATGCCACTTTTTTTGGCCATTATAGTATTTTCCTTCAGTTTAGCCCTGAACCTGAGGAAGGGTTTTCCCAGGTTGTCAGACGTTCCATCTGCTGCAATGCCAACAACTTTGGTCTTCCCCTGAGGAACACCCTACTCTTTGAATGCCTTGTTGACAGTCTCCAGAATACCTTTACGAATAACAGGAAATAAAAAATGCAAACTGCCTGAACAACTGCAAGTTGTTGATTTGATCAAAAACTCTTGGCGGCGTGACAATTGATTATGCTTTGTGTCTAATCGTTTATTGATGTGAAAGTAATGTAATACATTTATGCGCACTTCAGAATAAGTTTTAATGTCACTCTAATTACTGTACTTTTAGGACAGTTAACCTTTAAGACAGTGTACCTTACACCTAAGTAGGTGGGCCACCACCTTTTGGCCCAACAGTCGATCTACTGGCTTCCCATCTTTAATAAATCTGGAGTGGGCAAACTTATTCACTGCCAACTTAATCGTAAAATGGAAATATCATGCCGCCAAAACCGAACGAGAAGAGAACATGGGTCTCTAGCTCAGAAGAAAACTTATGCCATGTGGATGCCAGCGGTGCCATCTTAAAGGACATTCAGAACAAACTGGAAAAGCTGAGCGTTCTAGACAGAATCGAGCAGCGGTTGGTTAGGATGGAAAATGATATGACCAGCATAAAAGAAAAAGTCATGGATTTGGTAAATGGCCTAAATTCGGTTAATACTGAGGTGGCAGAAATGAAGCAAGATGTTGAGAAGAAGGCAGACTTAGAAAAGCTTCAAATGCAAGAAAGTGAAGTTGAAGAGAGCCAAAAAGTTGAAAAGAGCCAAATAACTACCCTTTTTTAAAATGCTTTCAATTAAACATCGTAAAGCTTGTAACATAGAGTGTTAAACTCTTTATAGCATGTTCAATTTTTCGTCTTTGTAATGCTCTCTGTTCATTTAGCTTTTCTATTGCTATATTTTTTCTAGTAATTTTGCCGTACTCCTTTTTTGTGTTTATGTAGTGTTGGCCCAATTTAAAAAAAAATCCCTCACCAAAGGAAGTATACAGGATCAGCCATTGCATCATCTTCCAAGGGTGGTAGATCGGGTTTCCGAACATTGCGTCGGACATTGGAATACAACAAGTAAACGGATTGTCTTATTACTGATGCAAGAGCCTATCAAATGGAGCCAACTCCACTTTTCCTCTCTGCACCCAGCTGTTGCCTCGGCTTTTGTTGCATCAGCCTGACCGCTACTTTTGAAAGTTTCTTCGTTTTTGGTTTGGATAATACCGAGCATTGAAATAAAGCTCATATGCTACAAGAATAGGCATGTTATGCCTGCACAGTTTGTTTCCACAGAGGACCAGGGAGGCAACATTATACAAAAAATTTCCGTTTCTGGTCACTTTAAACACTACTGGATTGCCAGCTGGAACTTTACCCCAAATATCATCAGGTATTAACCTGTGCTCAGATAGTCTTTTAGTGGGGGCGTGGTGCTGTAGTGGTTAGCACGTTGGACTTCAGATCTGAAGGTCGGTGGTTCGACACCCAATCCTTGCCATCGTGTTGTTTCCTTAGACAAGAATCTTTGCCCCACGTTGTTTCTCTCCACCCAGGTGTGTAAATGGGTATCGGCAGCATACTGTTGGGGGTAACCCTGTGATAGACTAGCATTGCGTCTGGGGGGAGTAGCAATACTCTCAGTTGCTTCATGCTACAGAAACTGGGATAAACTCCGGTCGTGTGGGCCTCCTTGGCTCGTGTGCAACTTGACCCACCTACCTACCTATCCTACCTACATAACTTTGCGAGATTGACTTCTTTTGCTTTTGTAGCCCACCAAATATTCAAACTTCGAATGAAATCTTTAGCAGCCCCTTCTTGTCTGGACTGAGATATTTCCTAGTGGTTGCATAGCACTGGGAAGTCTGAGATTTCAATAAATACCCGTGCCAAGAAAGCAAGTGTTTTGAAATGCAGCCACAATACATTGTGAGGGGAAATCACTACAACAACGGTAAGTGCTTCATATATGGAGCACTTATGAAATCATGTTGCATGACTGTTGATGACAGTACGGAAATTGTTGCGCAGATTACAACTGTTGTAAATGTTAACAAAGCGTATTATCATCCAACTTACCTTAACATGCACAAAGTTTTGTAGTATCTAATGGTGGGCAACTGTGGTCCTCTTTCCCTGTTTTGTGAAGCCCTTTCTCACATGAATTGACCAAGTCCTCTTTCTTAAATGTCTCTGCTACGAGATGAGCAATTAAAATAAGAGGTCCTTTGGTGTTGGTATTTTCAAGAATGGACCGTAGTCTCTTGCGGCCAATTAAGACTTAGTAATTGGACAACAGCTTCCCTTCTCTTTTACCATCTCCTGTGACAAGAAAGGTATGCTAACAAAGCGTGTACGTCATGCACTTGAGGAAAAGTAATGTTGATCAACTTGAAAGATCCGCAAGGAAGCCATCATCATTTTTTTTTATTTTTATAGTTTAAAGTTTTGAAGTAATCTCAACAAACACACTTGCAATGATAGACGATGGTAGTATTTAATGAGTATTTTTTCATGATTGACACATTTTCTTTTGTTATTTAACAATCTTTATTTAACTTACAACCCTGATGAATATTAACTAACTGAAAGTCCGGGGAGGGCTTGATTATGTAGCAGGGAAGAGCGGGGCTTATGAATTGAATTTATGAATATGAATCAGGGATTTATACGGATAAATCCCTCCTTTCAGGGATTTATCTGTATAAATCCCTCCTTTCAGGGATTTGTACAGATAAATCCCTCATTTGAAGGAGTTACAGCAATAGCTCAATTTAACCTTGCTCATCCCGAGAAATTGAAATCCCCCGGCTTTATTTATTCCAACAATAAAGTCATCTGCAAATGTTTTTCATTACAAAACAATAGCGAGAAAAATAACAAAACTAATACATGAACCTTCTTAGTTGTGTCGCTTTCGGTTTATCCTTGAAGCTTCCCTCAGAAACTATTTTGCTTAATTCTTCCGCGCACGAATTTCTTGGAGCTGGCTCATCACTGCCTACTACTGGGTCGAAAATAGAATCCAACCTAAAATTGGGTTGTAGTATATCTTGCGAAAAACTATTTTGGGTCAGGAAAAGCTCTTCTTCGCTGTCTGTGATGTCCATAATGACAAAGCATAACCAAATGAATGAGTTGTTTGAAAGCCATTCGTTCCGCCCTGGTGTACCGAAAAAAACTCGTAAACAAGATCAAAAGAAAAGACCAGTAATAGAACACATCAACTGGGAAACAAAGAAAATACAATGCATGGTCCCTTGTGGAGTCGGCGTAATATCAAGGTACAAAGAAGTCTATCGCTTTCCGCTGACAAATTCTCAAGACAACTTCTCACAGTCCTGTGAAAAATCCCACATTAGGTCGCTTTTACTGTCTCTGACTAGATCCGATAAGGGTGCGACTGTACTAATTAGCCGGTATTTGTCTTCTTGAAGAAAAGGTCGTCATTTAAAGATCCCTCTTGAATAATATCATGAAATAAGTCAGATAAATACCTCGAACGTCGGTATTAATACCTTCATTCTCGGTATTTATCTCTTACATGCGTAGAGAAGAAAATGTAGATCATCCCTGACTCCTATAAATAGCCTTATTACCCATTCATTCTACTCTCGATGACAGATGTCTCGTTGATTCTCACCCACACCAAGCTATTGATGCTCTTATTGTTGTTTTGAGAGGATCATGGAAAGCATCGATGGAGGAGGGATTCCTCGCTAAGCCGCTTGAAAACTGGTTTTAGAAGTTCTAAGAACACTGGATCCAAGTGGTGATCTTTGTTGTCAAATCTACCTGTCCTTTTGAATTGACACCAGGAGTCCTTTCCTGAGGGGCTATACTGGTGTCTTGTCTTCTCAGGAACATTGCAGCTGTGGTATAAGACGGCCATGATGTCTTTTTGCGTGACTTTGATATGCTCTTCTGTTTCCTCAGAGTAGTTTTCTTCAGACTTGGCGTTTCTTCTGACGGCCTTTCCATAGTAGCTTTGAAGTGTATCAATGCAACTGTCTGTTAGCCTGTGCTTTCTGCCACTTATAGAGAAACCATCTTTTAGTTTACCAGCAGTCTTTTTTCCTGGTTCATGACGAGCAATTCCCACTCGTTTCTGCACGTGTCGAATATAGTCAAGTTTCATGACCCTTGGACAATCTGCTTTGCCAAGGTCATGATCATGTTTCCACTTCTCATGAGCATCAGAGGCCACTCACTTCTTGTATTCATTACTTTTTTGTCAATGTCTTCCCATTTGCTGCAGTCATCAGAGGAACCATAGATATCCCAGACACCATTGTGGGCTTTGCTATCATCATCACAAATCATGAATTTGTATCGTAGGTTGTAGCTGAGTGAATTGCTCCAAATTCTGGCAATCTCCTTTTCCATGGCACCACTGGATCCAGCGTGATTCTCAGCACAAGGACTGTGCGAAGCATACCAAGTTCTAAACTCATCAGATTCTTCAGAACGTTTTTGGTTTTTCCTGCTACATTGGACACAAATCTTAGGCAAAAATCCATAGTCTGGTACTTGTCCAGAATCAGCAGAAATAACAAATCCAACACCAAAGTTTGCCGTTTGGTTGATATGCAATACCGCTTGAATCACCTCATCCATATAGGCCATTCTTCGGGATTGTTGAAACTGAAGGGATCTGGCAGTGCAATAGTGTTTGATACCATTCCTTGTTGTTGGTCAACGTTTTCTTTGTGTTAAAATCCCCACTTCTTGCACAATGTACAATTTCTAGCGTAGAACTGAAGTGACCACATGAGCCATGTTGAAGATGAAGTCTCGATCGATTTATTTCCTTATTCCCCTATCAGGTTATATGTAAACATCACTAGTTGAAGATTAACATCGCATAAGTTAGCTCCTTTAAGGAGGACAAAAACAACATTAACACTTTTGGTTAACCTTAATCAACGGAAAAACTGTAGTGAGCTATAACAGAAGTTAAAAGCACTTACAACTGACTGATCAACTGATCAGGTTTTTCTTTAGACATTTAATGTGCACAGATTCTTTAACTTGTACCCAAAATGTATTAGCTACAGAGTTTGGGAGTTCAAAGCAACCTGTTGAACAAGAGGCAGGACTAAATGCTGAATTAATTCTGTACATGTTTGAATATGTCAGATATATCCTAAAACAAGTCCTTGTGGATGCGTGTGAAAGAATGTTGGTTGGTTTCTCTAACAAAGCAAGCAGTACCGCTTGCAGGACTACACATTACAGAGTCAGGGAATTTGTCTTTCATGTTGAACAGATTTTCTTTGTTTTTAAGGTGAGAAAAGAAATTTGATACTGGCAGCTACCAAATGTCACACTTAAACAATCTGGGTATATTAAATAGAAAAAACTTGCTCTTGTTAATTATTGAAGGTGGTCAACAGGTAAATTACATAAATCTGACATTCCTCTTGTATAAACACTCTAAACAGTGTTACGTCTTAAGTGCTATGAACTGTCCAGGGTAGTCTACTCATTGTAATCTGTGCACCATAAAAATTTAACATGGGTTTTAAAATTTCTTACACTGAAAACGATGAACGATTATAGTGGGTTTTACTTTACATGTTGGTGAGATTAGCCTGGTCTTCATTAGCAAGAGGACTGTCTTACACATGCACACAACACTGATTATCATTGAAGAATTACCCTTTTGATGATGGCAATATGCCAAAGAATTATGTATAGTTTGTAGCTTAGAAGTTGCTGTTGTAGCCACAATTCCTTTATACGATCATGCACTGACCATCAGTGGCAGTTTTCCCTGTTACACGATAATTAAAGTAGGTTCATTGCCTACCTACTGTTTCATTGATTCTAAAAGATTTACAGTGAATGAATGAATAAATAAATAAATAAATAAGTAAATAAACAAACAGACAAAGAAACACACTGCCCTTGAGATTTGCAAAACGATTAAACAGTGGCATTGCAGCGTAAATTGTATTACCTATAATAGCAGTTGTAATGGCAGGCTCGAGGGCCCCCACCATCATAGTACGATGCCTTTAAACATCGCATTTAAAGAAAACTCATCAAATTCCTCAAATGAATTGTGGGCTTCAGATTGAAACCAGGAATTTTTTGTTCCTGATAAGTAAACAGATGATCCAGGGACTAAAGGAATCATCTATCAAGGCCGTTATAACGAATAAAGGTGACATTCGTAATTATTAATCGTGAATGCGACCTACGCACATTTATAGGTCACCTAGGCCGTTAGAACTCAGTTTACATATCGTAAGCCTATGTTCGTGTATCGCGTGGTCCATTCAGCGCACGTGATGTGCAAAGTTTACGGTGCAGTCAATTAAATTCAGCTCTGTGATTGGACATGATTTGACAGGAAGTTCTGTAATTGGTTAGAACAGACGCACTTTGACGGGCTCTAGGGAAACTGACCGCCTGAGAATCTGAGCGCAATTTTGAACTCTAATTCCATGTGGACCATGTGCCGATTACTGAAAATCTCATTTTTCGCCGACACTGCTTTGAAAGGAAAAGAGGTGACAAGTTGGAATCAATTCATGGATCGAGGACCACTTAACAATATTACGCAGTCAATACCAAATGTGATCTTGTAAGTTTTGCCGATTTTTAGACAAAAATCTGCCATTGAACACTTGCTATAATGAAGCGTTGTAAAGAGCAAGTTTACATCAGACAGTGAGAAAAACATTCGGTATGCTGAACTTCACTGTTGAGTTATTTCAGGAACTTGCGATGAAAACACTTCTCAGTGTCAAATCCACAGTGGATGACAATAATCAGCCGACTATATTTGCAAGAACCGAAGGACTGCTGGAAATATTTTTTTCGTGAAAGGCTGAAGAATTGTGCAATTTGCGAAGCGCAGTCGCTAGAATTGAAAACGTTGATAGCTGTGACAACAGCTGAAAGAAATACAAATTTAAAGGACAAGCCTCCAGAGATGATTTTGACACCTTTTAAATTTGCCTGAAATGGACACGGTTGCTGCTTCTGTCGCACTTGTGAAAGCTAAAGGTAAGCCATTTTTCTTTCAACTTGATTCCCGCATCTGGATATTTAGTGGCTCAAGTGTATGGCGGATAAATTGCGTTTTATATTAAACAGATCTCAATCTACCACTTTGTTTTGTTTTCTCGTGTAACACATTAAGTTTATTTATTTGCAGTCCGATTTTCCCACGTAAACACCAATTTGGCGCTAAAACCCCGTTTGTTTGATGTCTCATTGAAAGGCAAGAGCCGAGCAATGTCAAGCCTTTGAGGTTTAATAGTTCTTTTAAAGCTGTGTGACTAGCTAGAAAGGTCTCTGAAGAAACAAAACTCACGCCAGTAGAACTCTGAGGAACACTGGAAAAAACAAACAAATAACCCGAAAAGAACACGAAGATTCGAATCCTGCGTGAAGCGCACTAACTTAAAATTTAGTGACTAGAAGGTTTGGAAATAGAACGGAAAGATTTGGAAATAGAACGTATTTTTAAAACGACAATGCAAGTTGAGTTTCGCTGTTTCAGAGATTTAATTTTAACCTGAAAATAGACCTTTTGCTTTTACTGAAACTTCACGAAATTCGTAGCGGCTGAACTCGACGAACAGAGAGAATGCGTTACACCCGGCGATCCACACCATTGCATTGTAGCACTCTTTGTGCAAAAGATTTTAATCAGTTTGTTACAAAAGGTTTTTTTTTTGGTCAAGGGAAATTGGTTTTGAAAACGGTTCAATATTTTATTTCTCGACTGAAAGAGTGTATATATATTTTTTGGAAAGCAATGCAGAAACTCGGCAAATCATCTTTATGCCGTGAAAGATTTTGCCCGATGAAGCGTGAAGCGATCTTTTGCATACTCAAGGTTTTCATTCGAGTTTTTGCTCAAAATGTTACTTAAACTTGTATGCAAGTTACATCATGACAATAAATTATGCCTTCCATTGTAAGTTCCGTTTTGAATTTTTTTTAATCGTTCTCTTTGCTGGAATTGAAATTTTTTTATAGACAGCATTTGTGAGTGATTAGAATTTGAACGTGCTCTCGGGTTCAGGTTTCAGGTTTCAACCTACACTCTAAACTTTTGTAAACGACCCGTATTTAACCAGTCACTATATAGTTCATTTTAACGTTTGCTCCAACAATTATTTTATTGTTTTCCCGTCTGTAAGTGTAGTTTTCAAAATACGATAAAATTTCGGGAAGGTTTTTGCCAACGCAATATTGAAATTTTATGGCGTCTGATTTGAGATTGCGCCGGGCCGCAACAATGACTTTATTTTCGGAAAAGGCTGAAATGAAATGTTATCGTAGCAAGATTTATAAGTTAGAGTTACCCTACGAGGTTTATGAAGGTTTACTATTCCTCGGCCCCGTTTAATGTCCTTCGAATCAGTACAGCCCACTTTCGTGGCAAGCCTTTTCTTTTCATGCAGCAGTATTTTCACATTTTGCCGTCTTTCGCTCGTGGATGAAAATAAATCGACAGTGCAGACAGTTTTTCGTATCAGCTCTCCGAAGCGAGAAAAAATGCCCTTCTCAATAAGCTAGCTTCTTTTAAATTAACGTTTTCCAGTAATAACTAGAATACAGCCAACACCGCAAATTAACGGCTCGGCGAGTAGATCTTCCCGCTGAACTGAGTGGCGGCATAATTCACCGTGTTGTTGATCTCCTGACGTTCAATCAAGTCTTGGCCAAAGCAACTTCGTATGAGCAAATTCGCCGAACCAAGTGCATTCGATATATAGATATTTGTCGTTTGTCTGCTTCAAATTATAAAACTTAAATTAAACAGAGCATAGCTCTAAGACTTTAAAAACCGGTTGCGCTGTCACTGTTAATAGTCGGGCCCTATAATCGCCGCTCGCGTTGTCCGCTGAAAAAGAAAACCAAGGAATATATCGTTCGCAAAAATGAACATTAAAAAAACGTAAAGGTCAGTGAAAATTTTGACCCCTGGAGAATTCAACTGTGATATATTTATGTTACAGCAAGGCCCGTGGAAAATGCTCTTTGAGGTAGTTTTCATTTTCGTAATGGCGGCCGGTCAAGCTAAGTTTACTTCTGAGATGACTTCACTACAGAAATGGGCAAGTTACGATTGATAACTATAATGTCTGCTAGAGGCGATCGATAATCGTGCCTTTCACGATTATTAACTGTAACTACTGTCAAACGTAGTTATTAATTCTGGTCTTTACGATTATTAACTATGTTTCACATAGTTATTAATCGCAAGTGACGTGCTTTTACAATTAACAACTACAAAGTACCACTCTTTACGATTAATAACTACTTAGCGCGTGCTTTTAGACTGTTAATCTGGACAATTCCACTATAAAAATAAAAAAACACTATAAAATTATGTAGACACCTGTTATTTAATATTCTCATTTACGTTCTTGATCTCATTTCATCCCTTACTCAAATGGTTGATCCCAGAAAAAACTACAACCATCCTGTATTTTTCACAACTATTAAGCCACTTTAGAGCTGTAATGTACATGATGCAATTCTGTGTGTAAGCCAACATGTGTCAAAACATACATCTGTACTCACCTTCAATTTCTTAGCTGTCTCTGGTGAAACGACTCCTGGGGTCTCTGCTGCAACAATGTTACTGTTGTCATGGCCATTGGTGTACTTCTGATGCCCTCAACATTTTCTAAAAAGTTAATTCAAATTAAGGATTGTTGAACTGATATGACTGTAGAACTTCTTTGCAAACATTATATGCTTAACAATAGATGGCTGTGATTTCACAAAGCAGTCTATCGATAACTTAAAACAAAACTTCTTTCCCTGTAAGCTTGGGTATGCGAATTTCTCATGAGGGTATTGGCAAACTTTGCGATTTTTTTCAAATCACAAAAAATTAAGGAAATCGGCAAGGAAATCTAATCTGATTTAATAACAAAACGTTGTCAGTTTCAATGTTCCATGCAGCTGTCCCTTGATTTCCAAACATCTCCCTCTCGTTGTGCAGATCCACAAGTCATTTAGGCAATGGACAATTTAGGGCAAATTTTGGCTTCGAGACTTGAGCTAGAAATGAACTTGTTATGATGATTGTCACCTTGAGGGGTGGGGGGTACTATACTGGTCTAAGCTACATGGGTGTGTGCTGCATAATTTTGCCGTTTTTAGCGTGTGATCCTTACATAGTGTGTTTTTTTTTTGAGGAAATAAAATTGTCCTACCAAACGAAAAAAGATATGCTCTATTAAACTGAACTATGTGTAAAAGAAAAGAAAGAAAAACGACCTGCTCTTAATTCTTAGTTATTCACTTCAGTAGGGTCTAATTTTTCGAGTTTGGGCCTTACTGAAAAAGGGTATAAATTTTGGAATTTTTGATCCTCAAATAGGGCCAGTCTTTAAGAAGAATTGCGGCACACACCTATTCTAAATTCAGTACCTCCACGGGTTTATCAAGACAAACTGTTTTCACTGCTGCTGTTGTTCACTTAGACGAACCACATCGGCCGCTATTTTCGCCATTCTTTTTTCTCCAATTAGCAAGGACATATTCTTTCCTTCGTTTAATTCTGTTACAAAGCTGTACAGCTGCCCAGGTTGACGGAAGGTGATTGGAAGGAGACTAAACAGAAGCACCTCTTTACATACCACCAGACATAATGTATCAAGAATACCCGAGGTTCAGATGTCATCGTGTAACCTTGGAGCTCCATAATCTCTATACAGTCTCCTCTAGGGAGATACCATTTCACAGTTATGTTTCCTTAGTTGACCTGGTGTTACAGAAATACCACCAGCCTGGCATATATTTCCAGAATTAAAACATCTTCATGCATCAGTGCACTCAGCACCTCGTGCCACACATGGACATGTGGTTTTCCTTTCACCACCTCTACACTGTGTCAAATTTGGATTTGTGCACTTGTGCTCACCTGCATGCCGATCTTACTTATTACGTTGCATCTTCCAGCCTGTCTTCTCATTGTATTAATTCTTGCTATTATGGCAGCGGCATTTTCTAGTGCCGTGAACCACGTGCGCGTGTCGACTCGTGCCGCGAATTATCCGGTTTATAAAAACAATTTCAACACAAAAGTGGATCAAACATTTAGATCAAACAATTACTCACCTTGTACTCTTTGTTCGGTAAACCACTCCAATATCTGCTGGTCAAGCTCAGCATATTTCGGAGTGAAGCGACCCATCGTTGTACGCTTCGCCGACATTTTCAACTCGCCGTTGAATAGTTTGGCTCGAGCGATCTCCAAGTTGTTTTCGACAGCTTCTGCTTCGGCAACAACTTTAAGCTTAAAAGACATATTGTAGGATGAGCGACGAGCTTTTGGCATGATGAACGTAATGCGATCGATTGACTGTTGACTGTAAGTGATTTACGGTAAGCGATTGTTTGTGACTTAACGTCTACTGGCATTCACTTAAAGCTTTTTCACTTTATAGAGTCTGTTAGGATCACATTAGTATTCACACACGCGTTGGTTGGCTAATTGTTGACAATAAATAAAACACTTTTCATTGTTTCTAAAGGGTGTGATATATGTTTATTTATTAAACACAATAACTTTCAACATGCTTCCTAAGAGGAGCGCTTTCGTGCATGGAAAATTCAGCAAAAATTTTTCTTGGAATGCTAAAAACTTAGGTCTCGGCTTATAGCCGAGATTTTTCCATTTTTTTTCGAAAGCACTCGAACGTCATCATATCTCTTAAGTTTAGGGTCTCGGCTTATAGCCAAGGTCGGCTTATAGCTAAATAAATACAGTACTCTGTTATCTGAAGTGTAGGTGGACTTGCAGGTCAGCTACATGATGCATCTCGATGTGGTCCTCAGCTTCATCAATTTCTTCGGTGAGGGTTTTCTGGTCGTCTCAGAGCATTGTGTCATCACCATCACAGCTGTGAACATTGTCATCAGATATTTTGACAACAATAGTTCCCTTCTTGTTAAACGAGTGTTTCTTGCCAGGGCCCTTGCTTTTTGATGAAGACTTTCACATCAGAAACCGGTTCTTTGCATTGAAAATGTCAACGGCCAATCCCAAGAGAGGCTACCTGGACCCTTGACTCCAACAACCAGGAAGTAAGCTTGCCCCTCAATAGTATACTGGGAAAGGGTAGATCAATGTATTCATGAATTCAGCAGGCCTGAGCTAATGAGATAGCCTTCAGAGGGGATTATAATGAGATGCATACTGTGTAGGTGTATGGAAGAGAATTACAGGGAGAAAAATTGTGTGCGTGTTATTGTTTGGAGTATAATGTTTAATATTTAATGAGTTCTTCACGAGAGGTGTGTCGTGTAGTGGTGCTACAGTTCCGCCCAACCATCCATCCCAAATTTCATGGAAATCCGCTGCATTTTGATACCTTATTAATTCAGTTATTCGATCAAATGATGCATGGTCATTTTCGCGGTTGTGTGACTTCACAGTGTCCTTCAAGAACATCCTGAATTCTGATGGGTCAAAGTTTCACATCAGCACCCCAGACTGAAGAGAACTGTTTAGTTCCTCCAAAAACTTGGTGATGCCTCCATTGATTTCCCTACTTGACCTAAAGAAGCACTTTCTGTAAAACCAAAATGGAAAATTGACCTTATGTCACTTTAACTATAATGAAGCGTGAAACAATGCAGGATTAAAAAAAAAAATGTATAGTACAAGTATTGACATCCTGAAATTGATACGTGCTGCATGCTACAACTGGCTATGAACAATGCAGGTAATATTCATTACTTAAAGAACTGAGAATTAGACTTTATTTCCAACAATTTAACGTCTATTTGTCGTAAGAGGAACACTTGGGGGGGGGGAACAAGGGGTAGGGAGAAAAGCCTTCTTCTAGAACTGTCAGGGATGGTTCATGCCTAGCCCCTCACAGGTACCTGAATCTAACCTTGTAGGCGTGGTTCAGATTCATACATTCTTTCAATTTTCATAGTCGAATTTCAGTTAAAGAAGGTCTAATTGTGGGGACAGGATAACAACAACAACAACAGTAAAATTGATGTGATGTACAACTGTAATACCCCCAGATCTGCCCAATGAGCTAGTTCACCTTTGCAGCGCAAGCTGTGAGTATGGAAAAACTCTCGAACCACTAGGTGCAAAGACAGAAATAACAAGCAATTTTAAAACTACTCACTCGTCACCAAACATAGTTCTCTATTGTAGGTGTTCTCATTCTTGTTTGAGGAGGAAATGCAAGTACATTTCTTCTTTGTTGGCGTATTTTCAGTGGAACTCGAGCCTTTTGAACTTTGTGCCAAGTTGTCAAGAACTTCTTCCTTACAAATAAGAAAACAAAGGAAAAACTATTGGTAAATAGTAAAACAAGGAGGTGCAAAGTACATTCAACGCTGTTTCTTTCAAGTTTCACAAAAATGCTGGTAAATAGTAACCTCTGAAGTCTTAAATTTGGGAATCCCAGCAGCTAAATGATGAATCTCAAGTTTTTGTCGGAAAAATTTGGACTATTTAAAACATGTCACCCGTAATCAAGAAGGTGAAGGACCTTTGTCGCTTGTTTATGGAATTTCAAAATTTATCTTGTTTGCTTGGTTTTTTCCCGTGCATTCTGTGGTGGATGTTTAAGAGTTTTTGTTGGTGGGGAAGAGTCTTGCAAACAAGACAAAAATGACCTATGCACATGCATGTGCAGCTAGCACGTTTTGCTGGCAAGATCTTGAGATTTCCCAACCTAATTTTTTTTATTTTTAGATTTTGAAGCAGGCATCGAGAAACTTGGATTTGACACTCATAAAGGTATTTGTACAACCTGTGCAATTGCTGGAAGTATGACATCACCCAGCTAACCTGAAAATGTTCCAGATTGTCGAAAACGGTCCGCCTCGAAAAAGCATTCACATCAGCGGGCACGAATGACTGATAAAAATTCTCTTGTTGTCTTTTCAATTTTTGGACACCTTTGTGGCTGAAAATACTGCTAGTATAGAGGATGGATAAACATGTGTATTGCAACCTGTTACTTAAGATTGGACATCAGCATTGACTGTATATTTGCATTCGATGTTCTGATTTGTTGGAAGTTTAATGACAGTCGCCATCAGCCATTGCCTTCCAACATCACCAGAACTTTCTTCATTGCCATTGTTAAAGACAGTAAGCGGAATTGGATGTGGGAACTGTTGTCTATGGTTGTTGTTTTTTAAACTTATTTTCATATCTCATTATTTTTTGTTATCAGTTTTATTTGTTCTGCTCCCGTGCTGAGTTTCTCATAACAGCATGCATTTTGCATTGCCTAGGAGCATGTCATATATACGGAAGCTTAAATTGCATTTTCTGTTTGCGTTAAACAGATATTTTCAATGCTGGTTCTTACAAGATATACTCAATTCGGTTTATCACTGTTTGTTTTCTTGTGAACTCGTTTGCTTTGTGTTGTCCCACAACTTGGGGGGTTTGTCTGACAATCCTCTCTTTTTGACGTGGCACCCAATGTTCTTAGAGTCCTTTTTGATGCTTTTACTGATACGACTGCCAGTTGAATTCTAAATACTAACCCGTTTTGTGAAAAAGTTGTTGAGGTTACACAAAAACTTTTCAGGAGCAGGTGTTGGAATTTTTGTCTTGCTGGTTTGATGTCTTTGATAAGTAAACTCCAGCGAGTAATCTTGCAAATTTCTACAAGATAGGGTGAACAATTAGATACCTTTTTTGTTATTGTTTGTATTGTGTAAAATGAGTTTCAAGGAGTACATTTGAAAAATAGAAAGCAAGCAAGTGGTGCCATTTGCAGCAATTGTCTTTGTATTTTCCTCTAAGGTTCACCTCTTGTTTCTTCTAGTTATTAAAAAGATGCTCAAAGAGAGAAACTCCCAACATAGCAAAAGTCCACCTTATTACTTGCCCTTTCTCACTGATTATGGAAAATAATTTTGTATATTGTCTAATCCAACCCCCCTCTTCCTTTATCTTGAAGCCTCTGAAACGCGTGGTGACAGCTAATGCGCTTACCATTTAACAAATTAATTGCCTCGGTGAAAAAGTGTTTTTTCCCTTAAATGTTGCAACGTGAACGCTTCTCATCATGTTGTTGCCTGGGCGATGTGCAACATTCAAATTTCCATATGTTACAAATAAAACTCAAATAAAGTCAAGTATTTTACTGAGAAGAAACGACCACAAAATGAAAGTCTACATCAACACACATTCAGTGTTCTTGTTTTTTGAATATCAAAACTTATAATAGACTATTTTGAAATTAACTATATTACAATATTCCTTTTGTATTAAATAAATATTAAAAAAAATGATATCAAAACTAACTAAAAAGATGGGTAGGCCATCATAATGGAACCACCGTGATAGGAAGCTGAAAGGATCATTGTAGTGCAAACCATTCCAGAATGTACGTCCACCAAGCTGGTACTGTTTGTTTTGCAGAATTAAGATGTCTGCAGGTAGGTTGATGAGGCTCAGTTATTAGGCCATTGGAAGTGAAGTAGTGCAAAGAAATTGGTAAAGCAAATGGCATTTCAGAAACAAATGTTCTCTGATTGAAGGTACATACCTTGCCAGAAACAACTGGCTGGTATGTACAGCTAGAGGAGATGTTAATGCACGGCGACCTGAGAGTCGCCTCAGCACTCGGATGTTGCAGTATAGAAAACTTTTTTCTGCACTGGGTAGGAGCTGGTAGTTGTTGTTGCCTTACAGCTGCCTTGATGTAAGTTACAGTGAACGCTTGGGAGGAAATTTCAGTGAGATTGATCCCAGTTGCAGTCAGAAGTTCTTTCTTTAAAGGGCATTGCTGTGATGAGCATGATGACTTGGCTTCACTTTGTTAGCATCGATGCCCAAAATTACCAGAAAAGATGAAATTCATTTCCCCAAACATCTGCAATGTCAAGCTGAAGTTGAACTGCGGGAAAGAGCACAACCATTCTATCTTACCCTGATAATACTCGTGCTGGTCGAACAGTTGTTCTGGCAGACACCATTCCACCTGGGAACATGTGGAACACTAATAGGACTTTGGGCAGGTAGATGCATGAATTTCATTATTACTGTTGACCGTTGCATCGCTGTCCTTTTCAAATAGAATGCCTGCTTAACTGGAGGTGTGGTAGATGGCCTCAGAATCTTTCTGCATGGCTCAGATATTTTTTAAGGCTTGGGAGTTGAATGTTCCTTTTCCGCCAAACTATTTTTCCCAGTTCTGGTTTTTGTACTTGTAGAGCGGCTGGGTATGAGATGCAGCAATACGGGACCTTGTGTCTGGCTCAAAATGGTTGGGCCCCAGAATCATACGGGTCGTTCATTTTCTCAATCCATGCCTATTATTATCTGTTCAGTCCCTGCTTTTCTTTCTGTGGCTGCCGATAATAAAAATGATGTGACACATTAATTTGATTTCCAGAACAAAATTAACGAGGCTTTATTGATCGTCCAGTCAGATGAGACAATAGCGAGGTTGCACATAATGTTTTGTTTAAAAAGGAAACAAAGATTCTAACACTTCACTGGAGCAGTGGAAAACATGTGAGTAACTTGTATGCTATTGAGAATTGAATGCATAAACAATAGGTATTAAAATGAAATGATAGAAGGGTACACCATAGAAGTGGAAGGCTCCACATCTGAACACCCTTCCACAGACATTTAGTTCTCTGATTCCGGGGAGATGGTCCTGCAATAAAGCTGCCTCTCCCTTTACCCCTCTTGGATCATAAACTGGTCCAGCAACACATTTTCACCTCCATGATCACGATGGACACTAGATGGTAGGCCATACTGAGTAATTTCACCTCAAGTTTATTACTATATTAATCAGTATGCCCCCAGAAATGCGGGGGACTAAATTATTATGCGCAGATGAACCCTTTCAGACTAGCCAATGGCGACAAAAGTTTAATGAGCCCGGGGTTGTCTGGGAAGTGAGACGCCTTACACATTCACGCTCAAAAATATGTCATATAACAGCACTGAAGAGAAGATTGATTGCCGAATAGGTCACATTCTTTCGAGTAAATTTCCTCCTTTTCTAGTGGATAAAGTGTTGCTATTGTTAGATTTATATGTTAAAATTTAAGAGCTCCTGACCAGAAATATCGAGAATCCCACGACAGAAGCGAAATTTCATATTTCATTTTATTTCACCAAAAATACCTCTTTGGTAAACTATTTTCAAAAATCATAATTAAAAGTTCATCCGCTTTTTGGTTTTTCCAAAAATTACAAAAGTTCAAAATACGGCTAGAAGCTTGCTTGCGCCCCCTGGAAACAAGGGAAAAACGTGCATTTTTAGCAAGCTCCTACGCAACAATGGAAATCGTTCCCGTTTTACCATTTGGCTCATAAGTACATCACTCTTTCCTCTATCTAAAAATATAAAAAACGGATGTAAATTTGTATTTTCAGTTTGCTTGTTGACCTGTTGAAGATACTGACATTGAAGGGTTCAAAGTCAAAGTGAAATTTGGGTCAACTTCAGAGGCTTATAACTGACCTAGCATATGTTTTTCAGACCAAAAATATACATCAACTGTAAGCTCAATCATTCATTTGTACTCTCTGAAAGTGTCGTTTTTGGCCCGCTAAAAGCGACGCGTCGAGAATAAAAAGTGTGCAGGGCATTTTGAGCATTTCGGTAGAACTGCCGCTATCACGCAACGGCGAGCCACATAGTTACAGAAAAAAATGAATAAATAACTCATAATCATAATAACTCTGCAGAAAAATGTAAAATTTAATGATTCTTCTCTTATTGTCTTTGATCTGTTTTAAATGGACGTGTGAGTGCTATTTTAAGTCTCGTGGAACACATTCAGTTAACAAAAGCACCACCACAAGAACGACTTGAAACCATTTCTTCTAGTAGGCTAATGTAGGGTACTTTCCTTCTAAGTTTTAAAGGAGTTACAACTCAAAGCGCTCATAGTGAAACTAAAAAAGTCCAAGTTTCCGGTTGCTGCTCATGGTGCAGATGTCGTACTGGTCGTACACGATGTGATGTTCCAGTTGAAACCTTGAGAGGATATCGTGTCTCGCCGTACTCAAAGAGGTTTATTTTTCAAAGGCACGGAAATCGTTTGCCGGTAGACCCTAAAAGAACGCAGTGGCTAATGCCGAGCCGTCAGGCACCTCCCCGGAACCTAGCGATCCGGCTTAATGCATCCCACGGTACTGCCTCTGCGTCCACTTTCCTTCTTGATGAATGGCCAATATTGAACTTTGTTTTCGAGGTAGACTGTTTTTTTTTTTTATCATCGGAGCGGGAAGCTTTCTTTGTTTCTTCTCTTAAGGCCCAACCCTCTCCCAAACTTACGAACAACGTCTTAGGCTATGTTCTCACAGAACAGTTTCCAAATGGTTCTGGACCAGACCAGATCTGTTCACGTAGGACCGTTTCATTTATGAGCATCTGTTCACACGGAACCGGTACAGAAGTGGTCCGGTACCAGTCCACTTCTGGACCAACGTGAGAAAAGCAGCTGTTTGTACCGATAAGTTATCCACCGGCAGACCAAAACGCGTGAAAGACGATCGAAGAAGGCTAAATCTATGGATTGAAAGAAGCCAAAGGCCTCTGGCCAGATAATAAATTACCCCATCCCTGCCGATTACAAAATACACAACCAAAATACACAAGCTTTTAACCTTTTCAAGCTTTAAACCCAGAATTACAATAAGTTATGTGGCATTTTTGCTATCGCAGACAGTTTGGTCTCTCTTTAAATTTCTAGATGAGTTTAATCAAAAACACAACACTGATACACGCGATAAATTTAACTAGTGCCCAAGCCTAAATTACGCTGTTGGAACTAAAACGAACCGGTCAAGGTGTTCACATAGTACCTGTCCAATATGGGACCGGAACGGTTCCTGCATTTTTGCAGGTCCAAAAACCGGACCTTTACTGGACCAGATTGACGGTACGGATAGCAGTTTCAGAGGACCTATCGGAACCGGAACCGTTTGGAACTCGATCCGTGTGGCAAAGCCTAAGGATTCAGACGGCTGTTGAGATTTCAGCACAGGTATCATTCCACACCTTCCTACGACGGTGCAAGGCCTAGCAGCGATTGGAAAAGATCTACATAATTCTCCCGAATTAGCTACTTTCTTTACTTTCTTCTTGCAACAAAGCCGTTTTGCAGCGTTTCTTGTACAAAACCTTTCCAAATCAAACTTTTCTTATTTTTCCAACCACTCCCTCTAAAATAAATGGTCCGACCATAAAATATCTGAATCTACAAATGACCCCTAGCATACCTCCCCTCATAAAAAAAAAATAAAATAAAATGAACCAATTTGACTACAGCAAGACAAGATATCCTCTCAAGGTTTCAACTGGAACATCTCACTGTGTACGACGAGTACGACATCTGCGCTGATGGCATTCGCAAAGAACGGCAACCGGAAACGTGGACTTTCTCAGTTTCACTGCGAGCATTTTGACTTGTAAACACCTCCTTTGAAACTTAGGGGCTGTTCACATGATACCAGAATGAGTTTCATTCCGGAATGAGTTTCGTTCCAGAACGAAGTTCGTACTGCATTCACATGACAAAATCAACCGACTCAGCCATCTTGAAAACGACCGTTCTGTCCACCATCCTGAAAACGATACGCATGCGCCACTCGCTCCAGACTTCACGCTTTGCGTTTTCATCTCGGAACGGAGTTCGTTTTCAGTTTACATGATACCAGAATGAAATGTCATACCAGAACGAGAATTTCGTTCAGATTGAAAACCGGAATGAACTCATTCCGGAATGACTTGTGCGGGACCTAACTTTCGTCTCGGTGTCATGTAAACAGATACAGAGAAATATATGGGGATGGAATGAACTCGTTCTGGAATGAAAGTCATTCCGGTATCATTTCGTCCCCACAGAAGTCATTCCGGAATGAGTTCATTCCGGTTTTCAATCCGAATGAAATTCTCGCTCTGGTGTGACATTTCATTCTGGTATCATGTAAACTGAAAACGAACTCCGTTCCGTGATGAAAACGCAAACCGCGTAGTCTGGGGCGAGTGGCGCATGTGTATCGTTTTCAAGATGGTGGATAAAGCGGTCTTTTTCAAGACGGCTGAGTCGGTCGATTTTGTCATGTGAATGCAGTACGAACTTCATTCTGGAACGCAACTCATTCCGGAATGAAACTCATTCTGGTGTCATGTGAACAGCCCCTTAGAAGAAAAGTACCCACACCAGCGTACTAGAAGAAATGGTTTCAAGTTGTTAACTGAATGTGTCCCACGAGACTTAAAATAGCACTCACACGTCCATTTAAAACTGATCAAAGACGATAAGAGATGTATCATTAAATTTTTGCTTTTTTCTGCTTTGTCATTACGATTATGATTTATTTGTTTATTTTTTTATTGGAACTAAAAGCTTTGCTTGAATTTTCTTTCCCAGGTGTTTTTGCAGTCTTTCTTCCACAAAAGCTTTGCTGGAATATTTCGGTTTTTTCCAACCACCCCCCACTGCCCTCTAACAGTAAATGATCGGACCCTACTGAAGTATTTGAAATTGCAAATGACCCTTACGATCCTTTCCCTCATTAGAGAAGTGTCATTTCGTATATATACATTCAAAACGGCTATTTACCGGAAAACTAACATTTATGTCTAAGTAAGGGCTCCTGGTTTAAGCCCATTTGGGTTTCCCAGCTTTCTGAGTCACTGCGTCACTCTATCCTTTATCGTGCCCATCACGAAAAGCTCAGATTTCATGTCTCACATTTATGCTAATTTGAATACGGAGTGCATAGTTTGACGTGGTTGTAACTTTTGTTTTTTCAATCTACAAATTGTCATGACTACTGCAGCCAATAAGTCTGGTAAAAGGAGTGATAACCTGGACCAAGAGATTCACAAGATCGTGTCTTAAGGTGAGAGTATCTTTGGTTTATCAGTTTGGATCAATCAAATAATATTATTACATTATAAATAAATTTGCATTGTAGACAAGTAAACCGGGCTGCCCCTAAGCCGTAATAACATAG
This sequence comes from Siderastrea radians, assembly GCA_964017195.1. Classification (NCBI taxonomy): domain Eukaryota; kingdom Metazoa; phylum Cnidaria; class Anthozoa; order Scleractinia; family Rhizangiidae; genus Siderastrea; species Siderastrea radians. The sequence goes on from OZ024888.1 coordinate 40,040,220, forward strand.
TTACCTCTAAGTGAAAAGTATATATTTTTACTTTTACCTATTCAAAACGATGAGCCAGTGAAATCTTGTTTTATGACTGCTTTAGTGGAACCGATGTGGCTCGCGTGACAGAGGCCGTTCTACCGAAATGCTCAAAATGCCCCGCACAATTTTTTTTCTCCACGAGTCGCCTTTAGCGGGCCAAAAACGACACTTTCTGCGAGTGAAAAGGAATGCTTGAGCTTACAGTTGATGTATATTTTTGGTCTGAAAAACATATGCTAGGTCAGTTAGAAGCCTTTGAAGTTGACCCAAATTTCACTTTGACTTTGAACCCTTCAAGGTTAGTATCTTCAACAAGTCAAGAAGCAGACTAAAAATACAAATTTATATCCGATTTTTGTATTTTTGGATAGAGGAAAGAATGATGTACTCATGAGCCAAATGGCAAAACGGGAACGATTTCCATTGTTGCGTACGAGCTTGCTAAAAATGCACGATTTTCCCTTGTTTCCAGGGGGGTGCAAGCGAGCCTCTAGCCGTATTTCGAACTTATTTAAATTTTGGAAAAAACAAAAAGCGGAGGAACTTTTAAATATGATTTTTGAAAATAGTTTACCAAAGAGGTATTTTTGGTAAAATAAAATGGAATTTGAAATTTCGCTTCTGTCGTGGGATTCTCGATATTTCTGGTCAGGAGCTCTTAATACGCTCTTAATTAAATGTTAAACGTTAAAATGATATCTGTAAGCTTATGGAGTGACACGGATTATCCTTTCTAAATTCACATCGAGACTGTTGACTGACTTCGTCATATTGAGCATGCGAATGTTGACACCTTTAGGCAGGGGAGGTAACAGGCATCCACCCGGCAGTATCTCCATGTATCTAGGAATAAAGAGAATGAAAATTCAGCCAAAACAAAAATTCAGCATGCGCTCAGTAAATGTGGCTTGTAGAGAAAATTAAGCAGATTGAATAACTACAGCAGCACGGAGAAAACAACATCTTTGTACCCCTGATTGTCCGGTAAACAACCTTATGTCACTTGTAAGCCAAATGTAGCCCTGTCTAACCGAAGACTTATTTATTCTAATATCAGACGACCTTCCACAGTTTAATCCATTTTTCTCCACTCTGTTGAATGGTCCATCTGGAAACTTGCAGCAAATGGTGGTGTTATCGACATCAATTACAGTATTACAAATGGTGGAACGCTTGTCTCAATGGTCTGGCCCTGTTGTTAGTGTCGACAGGTATGATTGTAGGTCCCATTTTGAAAAATAGTATCTTGGTGGCCTGTTTAGCAGCCGCCGGCACCTTTGTCAAAGGTTGGAGTGATTTCAAACATTATCGCTTTAAAGCAGTGTTGTGTCATTTTGCTTATACCACGTATGCCAAAGCTTTGATGGAAATAAGGACCCTCACCTGTGCGGAGGATTTTCAAAAGAAAATGGCGACCGTCGATGAGATTGTGGTTGATTTAACACCCCCGTTACCTCCCACTTGTATTAAAAAATATCAACAACTCCATCAAACTGTGGTCAACGGACCATATAAAAACGAGCCCCTTACCAATCCCACCGTGACACCATGGCAGTCAAACAAAAAAGAAACCCCCCCAAACAACGGCGACGACTAAGACAAACGGGCAAAGGAGCTATTTCGACGGCTTTAAAGGCGGCACAAGCAGTGGTGAAAAAAATTGATTCCTTCTACCAAACATGTCTTTAAACGATTTTGGAGTGGTGACATTTTGAAAAATGGTTTGGTAGGTCCTACAGGCATCATCAGGAAAAAAATTTGGACGCATCCGAGAAAAGGGACCATCATGCGATTAGTGAAAAATGCTAAAACAGGAAAATATGAAAATGTGTATGAAGAAGTATAAAGAGTCATTGTTCAGCATGAAAGCCAAACGTAAACATCGATGAAAAAAGCAACGCGGTGGTGCCTTGTACCGACGCAAACCTCGTGTGGTGGATAAAATTTCTGAAGGGGCTAGTATGTTTTTATCAGGAGCTGCTCCTACCTTTGCAACGCTGTTGACAAAATTGGCCAGTCAGGGTTTAAAAGGCATTACGGACAATGTGAAGCATTACAAACGTCGTCGTGGACGAAGATGAGTAGGTTAAAACGTCAGCTCCCTTTTTTACAATTCGTGTTGAAAGAAGCCAATCGAAAGAAACGTCAAGAGTTATTGCATCATGCGAATGCAAATCAAATTAACGCGATCAGTGAAGTGGTTTTGAATTTGTTGAAAAACAATATTCCCTTGACACCTGACCTCATGGCTAAACTCCGCCCCCACAAAAAAGCCTTAAGAACCTTGGGACAACATAGCCAATCTGTCAAAAAACGTCGGGAACTGTTAATGCAACAACGTGGAAGTGGTTTGTTCAAAGGATTGAACGATGTCGTCTGTCGATGTCTGCGATGATTTGGATCAAATCGTGGCCGAACATGACTTGGCTTATTTTCATGCTAAAAGTGTGACAGATTATTGGAAAGCGGATGCTAAATTGCTCTGGAGACTTGATCAAATTCAATGCCCAAAACCCCAACTGAAAAACTCGTTCGCGCCCTGATGGAGTGTAAGAAGCATAAATATGGTGCACACCACTCAGTCGAAGTCAAATAAAGCATGGAGGAGGTCTACATGATACCTAAAACGGAGTTAAATCAGTTGATTCAGCATTATAAAGGTGAACTCACCGAAAATGCTCAATTAAACAAAGCTGCCACCTTAGCGGGCAAAAAACATTTGTTGTTGGATTCCAAGTTACCACCACCTATCGTCAATGCCGAGGTGAAACCCCTTAGTCGTGAAATGAGTAAACTGACCAAACGGATTCGACAATTTCCTGGAGGTGTAGGGGTCGTGGGTCAGAAGAAGAAGATGAAAGTTTAGTCACAGGACCTTACACTATTTATTTTCTACATAAACTCTATTTATTTTCTACTTAAACTCTATTTATTCCCTATTTATATTCTATTTAGTTTCTACTTAAGCTATATTTATTTTCTAATTATATTCTATTTATTTTCTACTTAAACTCTACTTAATTTCTATTTGTTCTATTTATTTCTCACTTTAACTTTACTTATTTTCTACTTGAGTTCTATTTAATTTCTATGTATATTCTACTTATTTTCTACTTAAACTCTATTTATTTTCTACTTAAACTCTATTCATTTTCTATTTATATTCTATTTATTTTCTACTTAAACTCTATTTATTTTCTAATTATATTCTATTTATTTTCTACTTAAACTCTATTTATGTTCTACTCAAAGGCTATTTTGTTTCTTCTCAAACTCTATGTATGTTCTACTTAAACAACAATTAACTTTTAATTAACCACTATTTTAATTGTGCTTTAGTTCGGATACAATGTCTGCATCTCTTGAAAAATTAATAATTTTCTTAGCATATTATATAAAGCTCTCTAAATTCATGATGATGTTGATGATCGATGATGATGATGGTGACAAAAATGCATGATGATGATGATGATGATAAAATTAACAATACTACCATAAATTGTTACTGCAATTGATCACTCAACACCGTAATCTTTTAAATTTCTTTATTTTTGTTTAGTTTTTTAAATCAATTGCCACTTGAAAAGTTCCACTCAATAAAGTAATTATAAAAATATTAGTTTTCAAAACACTAATGGTATATAATCTTTAATTGTCTTCATCTGAGGAATTATCAGATGCAGATGACTGTTCTGATTTCTTATCTGCAGTCTTGTTTTTGATCTTGCTGCTGCTTGACTGGCCTGCAGCCTTTAGTGCTTTGTATTTTTCTACAATGCAAAGAAAAACAACATTTTTGTTCATGAAAATGAAAGACAGATCTTTTTTTCTTTTAAAGCTGCAGTAGCATTTACATGTAACACTTGAATTTATCAATTAAAACAAATCATCATTTTATATTTTAGTGAATCAATCAGGAAACTCTCAATTTAAAGGTGGATTCATTAAAAATTATTTGCACTATAGTGTCATTAAGTCCGTTGGGGAAGTTTGTAGACACAGAATGTAATAGCAGCTTATGTTGTTCACTGATGTAAGATTTTTTTACCTTTGTGGTATGAAGGCTTCCTTAAGTTGAAAATCATCTGGTTGAGTTTTAACGTTCAAGGCCTGTCGAAGCCTGCCCTTACTAATTAGTTTGGCAGCCTTCTTGTCTTTGCCCTGGCTTTTAGTTGCATCACTGTTTTCCAGAGGGCCAACTTTGGCTGCCAATGCAAAATCTGTGGGAAGAAGAGAAGGAGTCAGCTCAGTAATTTCTATGCATGTTTTTTGCCTCAAAATATTTACTCATTTAATTATTACAATATAAGTATAAACAACAGTGATACACTAGTTACTATCAATCTAAGGATCCAAGATAAGAGATGGGGGGTCAGGGGGGAGGGCAATGGCTGATTAGTTCAAGTGCCAGACTTGAAGTCTAACTGGCCACTCTGCCTCTTGTTAGTTGGGGCTCGTGGCTTTGTCATGTTCACTTGTGAGCCAATTGTTTCATTGTTCCTGAAAAACCCCTAGTATACAGAGAGTGATCAGTTATCCCTGTTCCCTAAAATAAAGGTTGAGCTTAGGTTGTATATTTACCCTCAGTAAAATTAAGCATTTTGTATCATTGATGGCAATAATCAATCTTTACAAAATGTTACTGTAATATTCCAATGATGTGGATTCAGTATTACCTATGATGGCTTCAACAACCTTTTTGTCCAGTTCGTGAAGCCGCTTCCCCTCGGAGGAGGGTGGGGGGGTCAAAAGCCCAGGAAAATCCAGAGGAGAGGGGAGTGAACGGATAAATTACTTTCCAGAGGGTCAACTTCGTTTCATTCCGATGTAAGCTGCAGATAAAGTTCGAAAATTACTACTTACCGAATTTGTAGATCTTTATTGTGGAATTAAATTAGTTTAACTGCTAAGTAAACACTTCTGTTAAATGTAAAACGGGTATTCTTTCTCCCAAAGGTGCTTTGGAAGCGATATTGGGACGGAAACGAAATAAACATCGTCGTTGCGTGGAAGTAGCCGCCATTACTCGTTACCAGTCTTCGAGAAGACAGCAACGTGTACCAGGAGTGGTTACATTTACCTATCGAGACGACGATCCTTCAACGAAATGCCTGCGTCGTCGAAAGAACCTAAATTTCTAGGTTGCCTTCACGATTGACATTAATTATAAGAGTTGTTTACGAACAATCAGTCCGTCCTTTTTAACTTCCCTATGTGGCAACTGGCAAGCGAAGCGCGATCTCATTGATGCGTAGAAGTCGTGTTTTGCTAAGCTCAGCAATGAGAATATTTATTGCGAAGTACAAGTGTCGCCAAATACGTTTACGGGCTTTCTTGCTACTCATACACCTTCATGTAACGGGCTCTTAGGTGAGGGCTGGTATACAGGGTAACAACTTTAGAGAACTCAATATTCGTTCTTCTTTCTATTTTGATCATTTCCCCTTAATTTTGTTTGTGCGTTTTGTTTGTTCATGATCGCGTTCATGTTGAGACTGTTGAAGTAACATTTATCAGCAACACTGTGACTTTTCAAGCGAATTTTTCAATTAAAACGAACGTTTTACATGCTTTTGTCAAGGTAATTTTACAGATACCTAGTATATCTGTTTGACGTAGAGAAGTACAGTTGGTATTGGTAAGATAATATGTTATGAGTAAGCTATGACTATGTACGTTATTATTTTAAACGCTAATATATAGTATAAACGCGCCCTACGATAAATGGAACGGCTTAGCTTCACTTAAATTTGGATCAGTTGCTTCATTTTTAACACTTTCCCTTCTTGAATGAAATTTTCCAGAGGGGTTGGGGGGGGGGTGTTTGACAAACTGTGGAAAATCCGGAGGGATGGGGGGTGATAGCTTACTTAAAAAAACGGAAATCCAGGGAGGAGAGGGGGTCCTAAGTGAAATTCCTGCAGTGGTGGGGGTATGGATATTTTCTGGAACCACACAATTAGACTTTAAATACATCTATTTAGATTCTATTTTTGCAATTTTTTGTTGATTTGCAATTTGAAATAGATCTATTTTATTATACCTTTTTCCTAAATGGTACACAAATAGATAGCTTTTATGTTTATGTTTACAAATAGACTTTAAGTAGAGCTATTTAAACACTATTTTCATATAAATGTGGACAGGTTAATTTTAAATAGATTATAAATATACCTATTTAAGATCTTAAATAGGATGCAAATAGAGATATTTAAAATTAATTTTACAATTAGACTTAAAATAGAATTAAAATAAGTTACAAATAGACTCATAATTTTGATAATTTTAAGTAAATACACTTTAAATAGAACAAAATTGTTTTAAATACATTAAATAGAATTTAAATCGCTAATAAATAGACTTCAAATAGAGTTGATTTCTTAAGGGATGTCAACATCGGGTAAATATCGGAAGTTTATCGTGGAAACATTCAGCTGTGGACCGCTTGAGGATGCACAATTTTGAACCATAGATTGAAGATCTTACCGGTTTTAATAATTATGGAAATACTTTGATGAAAGAGGAGTTTGTGTACCTGGGTAATACTTCTAGTATGAGGTAGTTGTAGCCGGCAATTGTAATATTGCTCTTTTGATTTGTCAACTTTACCTTGCTGCATGTATACTTTATCCACTTTGTTTTAATTTCAATCATAACCATTCTTTAGCATTTTTCTCGTAGAATCCGAATTTCAAGTCAAAATTTTGAATTTCCTGTCAGAAAGGTGTGAAAATTGACACCTAAAAATGTCCCTCAAATTCATAAATATTTTCTTTTCTTCGTTTCTTTTTGTTTGAAAGCTTTCTTCTTTGAACTATCAAACACCTATGTAAAAAGGATTCTTGTGTGAGTTAGCTGCAATCCAAGTGGAAATCCTACGGAAAAAAATTGAAGATCTCAGCCGTGACATGCGCACAAGTCACTACGTGCATATGTCGCGCGTGTTCGAGGAAGCTATGGAGTATTCATGTGGATGTCTGGTTTCCTCGGTGAAAGAGATTCAATCGAAACTGTTTCTTTCATTTATCTGGTGCATTTTGTCTTGTTGAATGGACTGTGAAAGGGAAGCAAAATGTTCTGTGAAATTGTTGGCCTTTTCTCGCATTTACAGCACTCAAGAAGTATGCCCGGGTATATATTTATGATAAACTGCATGGAATATCAATTGAATATCACCAAAAAGTCTGTTAGTATTCAGATTAATATAGCTTTTCGTTATGTTTTCATTTACTGTCAATTCCTTTAGCTTCGCCGCTGTAGATTCAAAGACATCCAGCTGTGCTCGAGACCGGAAGGGAGTCTACGCGCAAAATTCCAAGATGGCGGCTCAAAATGGTTGCATGACAATGAACTTCAAACCCCTCTTTCTTGGAAACTAGCGATCACTGAGCCGCTATTTTGTAAATAACAACATAACAATACATGAACTACACAATAAGCGAAATAACAAGAAAAATTTTTTTGGACCCTTAGCCAATTTTACCACCTTAAAGTGGTTGGTAAAATCTGATGTAGCCGATCATTAATTTCCTCTACTTTAGAGAATACCGGTACTTGAATAGAGGAGCTAAACCACAGTGTTAAAAGTAGTTTTTGAACGCCAAGAAGAACGCCACACATATAATCAGTTGCCTCTTGCTAATCGAACTGTTGAAGTAGCGAAAGCCAAGATGGCCCTATAACACATTTACAAAAAATCAACTAACTCCCTGTTGCTGACGTCAAGTTGCTTCCACTGCATTTTCTTTCACATTTTCTGCAGTTCTAAGTGGTTCTTTGGGGTTGCCATTTTGATAAAGAAAAGCCCTACTGTGTCTACGAATGCTTGTTTTTACAGTTTGGCCGGGCTGCAGACATTTCCAGCAGCCATTCTCTGTTGTATTGCATACCGTTACACAGTAATCATTGCACAGGGAAATCACAAGTACAGGCGAGCAAAATTCTTTATAGCGAAACTTTCCTCTCTCTGGTGATTCCGCATCAACACCTTTTTCAAGGGCTGCAAATGCATGTGTGTGTGTTTTACGAAATGTCCATGTCGCGGTTCTGATTCAAGTCCTCAGGGTTCGCAGTGATCAACCACACGCTCCAACATTGTAACTTCACTGATTCATTGCACGATTACGACCATCAAAGCATGCGGTGAGAACTAAAAATTACAGAAATGTACGTTACGCGAAGAAACGGTTGAAAATCGAAGGAAAAGGAACACCAAACAAGAATGAATAGTAAAAGGAAACTAAGACGAAACTTACGTTATAATTCCTGACTCCTTTGTGTAAAACCATAACAAGATATCTCCACTGAATAACAAATATCTCCATTCTAACAAAATGTGTCTCCGTACTATCTCCGAGCTATCTCCGTTCTGGCTACGTGCGATCAAGTTACGTTTACAATTATGAAAGGCTAGTGAAAAATTAACTGGAACAGAAAATGAGAATAAACAAGCGTAACACAATGTCAATGTTCGCGACAGTCCACATGGTTGGCTTTTTTCTCCAAACCAGAAGCCGGCAAAGATCATATTTTTGTTTGCCACGCATTTGCTGTAAGGCAGCTCATTAGTAACTAGGTACAATGGCCATATAGTAACTTTTGATGATTTAAAAAGTGGGACACCGTCAGTGTTCATAAGGAGAGAAGCACAATCAGGGTATGACAAGATTGCTTTTCTCCACAGGTTCTTGTAGAGTAGCCCATCATATATGTTCCTTACGTTGTTGGGATGTTTTTCTCACAATGGAAGTGATACTGAATGTCACTGAAAACCATTATGAGAAAAAATGTGGCGAGTTGATGAACCACTGGTTTTTTTCATTAAAGGAAACTTTGGTATTTGCATGCAGTGTTTGGGCAAGACATTGCTTGCTTATTAACATAAGACAAACAATAAGAACAAAAATGATGCAGAATAACAGGGCTCTCCGGCTTGCTGAAGTAAGTTTTAAACTTTCGTATTGTACATGGTAAAATGTTTCCAGTGGGATGTATGTGTGAAATATCTATGAGTAAAATAAACTGAAGGAAGTGCCTAATTGCCTCTCCTGTCAGGTCTTATTTGATGGCATTAAGGCTAAGAAGAACCATGACTTCACCTATGCTGACCTTAGCACCAAGGTACAAAGCGTTCTGTTCGTCGGATGACGTCATACTCTCCATTACTGGTGTTGAAAACACTTTTGCATTGTTCAAGGCGATATTTATTGTTTTAGGAAATATCATTTCATTAGTAATTTTTTCATAGTCATCTTCCTCTTCTTCCTCAGTGGACTCAGACAAGTGCCGCAAATCATGTCCATCGCTTTCAGTAATGATTGCTTCATGAACATCATTCCACATGGAGTCCAGCTCATTTATCGACACTACTATTGGATGTCATTACGTCTGTAAGTTTATCAATTGTTCAAACCGATGAATTTTGAATAATTTTTAAAACTTTGAATACACTGGTAAGCCGTGGTGGACACTACCATAGTTCAGTTGTTGTGATGTTGTGAAAGTTTGAGTCAATTGTAGGTCAGTTAGAGTGGTAAGGATCTCTATTTAAAGCTAAGAAAATCAAAGTTTAATAAGTTTAAAATTTAAAGCCATAAAAGGTCAGTAAGCGTGTTTTTATTACAGAGTTTCGTGGGTTTCGAGTCACCTCATTGCACCTCCTAGTCTATTCGCTATGTTTCTGAGTTTTCTCCTAAAAGTTGGATTTCACATAACATCGTCTTTTGAATGTAATTAGCTTTCAATCGTCGATTCCATAGATGATTTTTGGATTCATACGCAAATTCCATCACAGATTAATTATTTTGGTTGGATTTTAGTTAACTTTTGCTCGAGGATGAAGTGTCATTGATCTAGTGATGCGACTTTCTATCGAAACTCCAGGTTCTCTAACACCATCACTGATTGAAGTAAGTTTTGTTTGGTAAGCAAGGAATGTGAAAAATGAATAAATTGCCGAACAGTGAAGAAGGTCGACTTTGAGTTCAGCAAAAGGACTTGTTTCGAGATGACCTTCGTTTTGACCTTCTCTAACAAAAAAGTTTAGTTAATGAGAAGGATTAGCCTTTCTTTTCTTTCCATGTTGAGGAGTTAAAACTGTTTTCTTTTTCAACCTCAGCATTTTCACCATCCCTTTGATTGAAGGCTCACCCTCTGGATGTCTTTGACAGATACCAAAAATATCCTCTTGGGTGGAACCTTGAACTTGCAGAACTCTTCCTCAGACGAGTCACTGAACAGCCATTCAACAAACCAAGAATTAAAGTTGTTTCCTTTTCTCGGGATGTAATTGTCATTGTTGAAAACATATGGATTCATAAGCTGTAACTCCACTTTCTGAAATTTACTGTTCAAAAGAAGTTTGGTTTTTTTTGTGCTTTACAAAGGATGCGTAGACAACACATAACAGTGAAGTGCGTACCAAAAGAAGGAATAGGTAATTTCAATATTTCATGTGACTACTTCTTTTTCATCTCTGCTTCTCTGAAAGTTGATTGGAGCTGATCAATCTGTTTGAATGGTTAGTGGTAAGTGAATTTTAGGGTGTGAAAAAATCTTGATGTGCGATGCTCTAATTTAGAAGGCCCAAACTTGCTTGTTTTAAGCTTTTCAAACCTGTGAATAAGCTTTGAACAACAAGAGGTGACAGGAACGTGGCAGAAATATTCCATATTTGCCTTTCTAATAAGCTTATGGAATTCAGCAATCATAAGCAATGGTATAAAGTGTTATCCCTCTTCTGTTCTCGTGAGCTTTTGGATCCTTTCCTTCAGTGGAAGAGGCAGAGGGGGAGATGTAGGTAAGGGCGGAGGAAGAGGTGGGGAAGACATTGTTCGTGGAGATGTTTCTTGAGGTGCTGGAAATGAAACAGTGACATGTTTGACAGTTGGCGGTGGTCGATGTGGGAAGAAGCAGCATGTCGACGACAACAAAATAAATGGGAAAATTAAAATCAAAACTGTGAAAGTCAACGAAAGTCCAAGAATCAGATTGTGCAGTGTGGGCGAAGAGTGTGATGGGGAGGTAGGAGAACTTGAGTGTGCAGACGAGGAAAGCTAGCGCGCTGGCTCCGCTATTAAAGTCGACAGAAACAGTGAGCAAACCGTCTAATCATATTTGTTTAAATAAGTGTGCGCCTTACCTCAAAGAAACTGTAAGAAGTCGCCTTGAAGTTGTGCTATAAAACAAATGGTAAACGCCACAGCGTACACTATTAAGTCATGTATGTACGCGGGAGGTTGCTAATGTTGCTTTCGCCTCGTGAGACTCAAATGCTTCTTTTGTGCTTAGTAACCTCCCGTGTACATCAATAACAATAGTGTATGCTATGGCATTTACCATTTGTTAACCATGTTTGGTCAAAATTTTCCTTGCTGGAATTTAGTAATGATTTTGTTTTGTCATTTAAACAATCCTTACTCCTGGAGGTGTAAGATGTTGTGTACGTATCTGTTGCAGTTCATTTTTTTCTTCAGGTAAATTTTATTCTTCCTTTGTTTTAAACTCATTAACATACATTACCATACCTGAAGACAAAGTAAGAATGAAATTATCCCGAAGAAAAAAAATTACTGCAACATATACATTATGTTGTTGGTGTTCATTTACATGCCAGACACAAATTAAAATTTCCAGCCATTTCCCAGAGTGAAGGAGGAAAAGAACTTGTGTCATCTAGAAAATTGCACTCTAATTCTATCCCATGCTCACTGTTGTTCATAACATAGGTTTCAATTCAAAATGTCAGTCTTTCCTGGCCTTCCTCAACTTGCAAAACACAGTTAATCTAGCCTAACAGTTTAAGATGATAATATCTCGTACCTTAAATCAGGAAAGCTTTCATATAACTTAGCTTTGAAGTTCTCTTTGATTGTTGTTTGGCCTTTCTCCACAACATTGATGAAGTTCTTGGGGATCTTCCCTTCTGCAATTCCGTTCTTTTCCACTGGGTAGCATTCTACCTCCTGGCGGTTGGCACTACTGAAAAACCCCTTTCAAAGACGGAACCAGGCTCCCTTAATCTGATCAGGAAAGGATGTTTGCTTGCAATGCTGTGAAGTGTGATGCACATCAAACCCTTCCTTTCCCATGTACGCATGTCGCAACAGTTTAAGCATGTCAGTGTTTGCCATCAGTCTTTCACACATGGTTACAGTGGTATGGCCATTGCATACGTTTTCAAGGGCTGAACAACTTCAGGTTCAACGAAACCATTAAGCTCAATACCATGACCTTTTTTTCCACTGAGGTTAACAGAACAGTTCTGTTGCATCAGTCTCCTTGTTGCCAGAGGCCATTTAGCAAGTATATTGACAACATGGCAGAACACTGCTGTGTAGTAACTCCTGAATCCAAGTTGGGCATAGATTGGCAACTGTGCCTGGTACACAACTTGACATGCATAGCCATCTCCATATGCAGTTGAAGCATCATACAACTTCTGGATTGGACCGTAAACAAGAAATGCTGTAGCCCTATGTTGGAAAGCAACATCAGCTTCAGATGATGCTGTGATCCAGTCCTTAAATTTGTCAAGAAGTAAAACACTCTCATCTTCTGCAACCTGGAGCTCTTGCTGACTTGGAAATAAGTCACTCTTAGAGAATTCCAAAGCTGCAGCTATACCATATGCCTCGCAGACATCACAAATTGCCTCTCTCACTTGAATAAGGTTACTCTCCTGAAATTTCTTATCCTTGAATGCTTCAGTGGTCAGTTTCTTTCTTTTTATGACTTCTAGTAGGACGTAGGGGAGACCAGATGAACCAAGAACTTTAAATGCTGCTTCACAAAAGTAGCCTTTATTATGTAGGTCCCCAGGACAAAGACCAACCCATTGGTAAGAGCCAGACCTTGACAGGGCAGCATTGAAGTTGCTACATCCCCAACCACAGGTGTCACAAATCCAGAGCAAGAACGATTTATGTCTGAGCTAGGGTTAACAGTGACTTGAATGACTGTTCCCTTTAGAAAATGGACCATCAATCCTACGGATCAGTTCATTCTCATCCTCTGACTCTTCTTGATCATCTGAAAAGATCTGAAGAATTTCAACATGTTGTAACCTTTCAGCCATACACAAAGGAGAGGGAATATTAGTAAACAACGGACCTGAATACCTTCTCCCTGATTCCACTAGAAATTTACACAAGACATTGTTCTTACTAATGACAGCAAGATTCAATGGCGTCATGCCACAACCTTCTCTACAATTAACATCAAGGCCCATGCCAACCAAACATTTTGCAAGATTTTCATGTCCCTGTTCCACTGCAACATGAAGCAGAGACCTTCTCAAATGGTCCCTTACAATCACCTTCTGCTTATTGTCGGGACTGTTGACAAAGTTCAAGTAGGTTTCCTCACTGTTGATGAGAGGATGTCTAACAGCTTGGAAGACACCAAGTTGAAGACATCCCAGAAAGGCTTATCATCTGCTTCGAAGCGCCAACGCTCACTTTCAAGGGTGGTTGATGAGGAAGAAATTTCAGCTAGTTCTTGACAACTTTCGCCTTGAGAATCTTCTATATCTGAATCCACATCCACATCTCCATCAAATTCCCTTTTCCTGTTACGCAACTGCCTTTCGAAATCTCCCATGCAACTTTGGTGATTGTGCTGACTAATCAGCAGTTCAAAGTGAGATCTGGCCGATTGAACATCAAATGTTTCAGACACAGAGTCAAAAGGAAGATACTCCGGGCCTTTTTTCTCATTTGGCAACGAAAAGTCTGATGCAAGTTGATCTAGAATGCTCATTGTTCCAACTATGGTGCTGTTATCTTCAAGTGACAATGGTAGGATATGAACATTACTCTTTACAACTGTTCCTCTAGCAGTGACAAGTTCACTTTCTTTCGGAACTTTAATCTTGTATTTTGCTTCTGTATTGAAGTCAGCATTAGAAATATACGAATTCAGTTCTTGTTCAGCCATGTCCTTTAGTTTTTTCCTCCCTGGGGGCAATTTGTTCAAGGCATTGTCGAGAGATTCCAGCAGAAAAGCATCAACAACTTTTCCAAATACAAAATCAGCCTTTCCTTGGTCACTCTGATAGAAAAGGTCATCAGGATCTAATTGAAGCACACTCTTTTGAGGTTTAAGGGTGGAATTCTCATCCAGTAAGATGTTCTCCAAACCCTCTAAATTTGGAATTAAAACAGCTTGGCCAGTGAAGTTCCACATTGTGGGCCCAATGTACTTGAACAGCCGGAGGTGATTGTGCTTGCCCTTGTACATATTGATGTTATCAAACATCAAGATAATTGGTGACACTACAGGTGTTTGCTTCGAAATCTCGTCTTGTTGTTTCGCTTTACGACAGTCAAAGAATTTCATTGCCTTATCCCAACTCGCTGTAAGACTGAGGTAATTTAACATACTGATAAACCGCATACCAGCGCCAAAAGAAATGCACAGGCAAGTAAACATTAATTTAAGGTCATTTTGAATTTTTCGACCTCTCAAAATGACCAAAATGGCAAGAGAGTGAACTGCACTTCTTACTCGCATCTCTGAAACCTCTCTTCCGCCAGTTTTGTGAAGTAACAGAGTGTCCAGAACATCAAAAAGAAGAGGGCACCTCTCCCTTGTATTGGTGGGTAAAGCACTGAAGACCCCATCAACATCAATGTCCGACAAGTCCTGTGTGCCAAGGCCAATATTTAGAAATCCAATGAATGTTTCAATCTCTTAGTTTAGTTGGGCTTTGTCATTTGCGCAAAGTTGTTCACAATGCGATTGGTGCTGAAGAAGTCGCTGAACTTCCTTTTCATACAGCTTTTCCAAAGTAGTTGACAATTCTTGAATTCTTAATTGTAACTTCCTCTGCATATCAACTAAGGCCCGGACCACGTCCCTTTGAATCTCTGCAGCTGCCAGTTGGTTGTCCAAAACGCTGAACAACAGAATCAAGTTCAGTGGAAACACTTGCAATGAGCTGCTTGATATTGGAGATTTCTGATGTTTCCTCTAATGACACAGACTGCTCCTCCAGTGAAAGTGTGAATGAATGTTTCCTGGCAACATTTTTATAGATTGTAACCCTTTCTTTTCCAGTACGCTTCCGGGATACCAGACACCTAGGGAATGCGTCATTCATAGCATTTGTGGCGAGAGTTTTTTGACTCTGATCAATCTGAAGAGTTTCCAAAACTACATGTTGACTCAACTCGGATCCTTCCACTTCACAGAAGTGTTCTGAAAGGATACTGACAAATTTCTCTCTGCGTAATTTGTAAAAGATACTTGAAGGTTTTGGTACAGCTTGTGGCTGATCCTTTTGGATACCTGATTTGGGAAACAAAGAAAAAGCAGATATACATACATGAAATCAACAAACATCACAGCATTTACAGTGTATTAGTAGGGTCATTTCTGATAAGTTTTGTCTTAAAAATAACAATTATAAGTTTATTTTTATTCACAGTAATAGAACTATTAGCCTATAATTATAAACTGTATAGCTGCTGAGCATTGCAATTACTGTATTAAAAAAAGATACTGAGAGTGTTTTCCTTTAGAGAGACATTTATATAACTTTCCTCATCCAGGATTAAAGAGTACATGTAATCCTTTCCTCTACAGTGACTCATCGTAAATGTGTTTCCTTGTCCAGGGTTGCAGAGTTAACATTTCCTCTATAAAGTAACATGACAAGTTTTTCTCATCCAGGGTTGAAGAGTTAACATTTCCTCAATAGAATCACATAACAAATTTCCTTGTGCAGGGTTGAAGAGTAAACATTTCCTCAATAGAGTAACATAACAAGATTTTCTCATCCAGGTTGAAGAGTAATAATTTCCTCTATAGAGTAACATAAACAAGTCTTTCTCATCCAGGGTTGAAGAGGAAACATTTCCTCTAAAGAGTAACATAACAAGATTTTCTCATACGGGTTGAAGAGTAATAATTTCCTCTATAGAGTGACATAACAGGTTTTTCTCATCCAGGGTTGAAGAGTAAGCATCTCCTCTATAGAGTATCAGAACAAGATTTTCTCATCCGGGTTGAAGAGTAAAAATTTCCTCTATAGAGTGACAAAACAAGTTTTTCTCATCTAGGTTGAAGAGTAGACATTTCCTCTATACAGTGACATAAGATTTTCTCATCCGGGTTGAAGAGTAATAATTTCCTCTAAAGAGTGACATAACAAGTTTTCTCATCTAGGATTGAAGAATAATAATTGCCTCTGTAGAGTAACGTACATGTAACTTGTCACAAAAACTAGGCATTACAAAATTGTGAAAGAAAACTTTAAGGGTAGACTTAAACCACCTACTAGTATAAGCCAAGACGTTTTAGGACTACTTTCCCTCCATTAGAATGGTGCATTAAAAGAATAGGCCATGCGTCGTAAACTTAAATCTCAAGCATGCAGCAATATTGTGGGCACATCTGAGTTTTGTTTCCAGACATGTTGCGCTCAGAGTCATCGGTACAATATTGCAGCATACTCTATATTCAAAACATAAGCATGTAACAGGCAAGCTTTTTTCGTTCACAGCATCATACTGATAACTTTCCAAGCCCTCAAATTATGCAATTTACTTTTCTTAAAAAGGACTACACCAATGCTACACAACACACCATTAGTTTATGAGTATTAAGTTTTGCACAGTAAAACTTGTTGCTCATAAGTGAACAATCTGTGTAACTAATTTTTCCAAGGGGAAATTTGGTTAAAATGTGTATTTTTGGAAGACAATAAAAGAAAACTTGTCCTGTGGCAAAGCAGAGTTGTAGGAATGCACTAGGATAGCCTGATCTTCAGGACTAGCACTATGTTTAGATCGGGTAAGTGCTTCTTGTGACGCTATTAGTCCAGCAATGTTGCACATATCATGACCAGGATCCAGCTGTAGTTTTTAGTTCCAAGTTTCTAATTGAGAGAAAGATGGAAATCGTCCCCTAAATGTTGATAAATTTAATGAAGTGCTGTTAAATGTTAACCCGTCATTAATGAGACAATTTGTGTGGTATTAATCAACTCCTTGATTAACACCAACCACTCACTAAATGCTTAAGTTCTCACTTTCTTAACTCAGTCTGCATTGTTTGTTGTTTTTATCCAAAATGTTTCTTCTGCTAGTACTGGGACAAGCCCATGAGCAGTTGGCTACCACCTTCCTGCAAAAATCGTACACCCCTGTTAAGGTTATTTATTGTCTGCCCTTTTACCTCTATCAACCTTTAGGCATCTTGAAGCAGCAAAGGACAAACACTCAGAGAAATTTCACTGCTTCAAGCCAATCAAGACCACATGTGGCAGTATCTTTTCCAAGCATACAAAGAGCCATTAGGGTACCCACTTTTCGGCCAGCTGTTTCAGTGAAATTACTATAATCATAATTATGTGAAATACCCAGGTAGGATAATAAGTTAGTAGACCTTTTAAAGTGCTCTTTAATTGCAGACAGAACTATTTAATTTGTTTAAAGCTGAATTTTAAAGCCTGCCTCTAGAGAGGTTGAACAATTTTGCAAAGTTTGTAAATTTGAAACCCACAAAAATCATACGTGTTATGAACAGTGGCTTTCAGTAACATACAACCACAGAAAATAAAAAAAAAACATAAAGCCCCGGCCAAACGAGGATGAGAGTCGATAAGAGTTGACTCTTATGAGAGTTGTCGTCAACTCTCATCGACTCTCATCAACTCGTGCCAAACGAGCACAAGAGTCGCACGAGAGTGTGGCAAGAGTGACGCGTAATTTCATTGCGTGACGAGCCACGCAATGCAGCTTGGGTGTAAACAAACATGGCGACGGCTAGCTGATAATTAAGAAATTGAAACAATGAGTTTGGTACGCAAGAGAAAAGCTGCCGCAAGTGTGTTGTTAATGTTAACGTTTAACGAGGAGGAAGAGACTGTTCATGCCAAGCGTGGTAAAACTAGAAAATGGATTAAGCGTCCAGAAGAGAAAGGGTATTTTAACAACATTGTCGAAGAGTTGCGTGTCGAGGACACCGCGAGTTACCGGGAAATGATGAGGATGGACTATGAGACATTTCAGGACATTTTAACGGCAATTACTCCAACGATCTCCAAGAAGCAGGTGCAAGGAGGGCACAAGATCATCAGCCCAGCCGAGAGGTTAACTCTGACTCTGCGTTACCTCGCCACAGGTGAAAGTTTTAAGTCCCTGCACTATCAATTTCGTATTGGCAGGGCAACTATTTCGTACATAGTCAGGGAAGTTTGCCAGGCCATTTTCCAAACTCTCGGCCCGGTTAATATGAAAGTCCCGTCGACTGAAGAAGAATGGGCTACGATCGCATTGGAGTTTGAGCAAAGATGGCAATTTCCTAATTGCATTGGCGCAATCGATGGTAAACATGTTGTGATGCGTCCACCACCCGGTTGCGGCTCACATTATTACAACTATAAACACACCCACTCGATAGTTTTGATGGCTGTGGCTGGGCCGAACTACGAGGTGCTGTATGCCGACATAGGAACCAATGGCCGCATATCAGATGGCGGAGTTTGGAACAAGTGTGGTTTGTTAAAGTCTTTAGAAGATGGAAGCTTGAACATCCCAGCATCCAAGCCACTTCCCTTCGGCACTGACCCTGTTCCGCACGTCCTGGTCGGAGACGATGCCTTTGCTCTACGACCCTTTCTCATGAAACCGTATCCTCAGCGGAATTTAACCATTGAAAGAAGAATTTTTAATTACAGGTATGTGCAAGTCCCCCTTAATAGGACAGCAGCTTAGCATAGAAAATTCAAATATGAGCATCAAGGTCCCAATTCAATTTTAAAACATCAAACTGGTTCAAACTCCATAAAATTACAGTTGTTATATTAATTTTTAATTTTTACTGAGAATTGAAGTTGTAATTAAAAAAATGTTACAAAAACCATGACAATGACTCATGTACTAATTATAATTAAGTTTCATCTATTTTGTTAACCAATATTTCTTCCATCATTGCAGTTAAAATGAAATTTTGATCTTAAAATAGGTTATAGGCATATGCACTTTTCCGGAATGCCCAACATGGGGATTTCTAATTAAACTGACAGACCCATATTGTGGCCGGGGCATTTGCCCGGGGGGGGGGGTACTCTGGATATTAAGTGACGGGGATGATCGAAGGATTTTTTTGGGTAAATAAATTTTTAGGTTTTAGGGTATAAAAAATGATCTGACGGTTTGTAGTAGTATGTAGTACCTTGGCTGCGTAGTTCAGCGAATAAAGTACAAACAAACGTGTTTTGCTGTTGATTTTTAAGGGGTCAATTTTTTATCTAGGGATTTTTTGGGGTTACCGTATTTACCATGTAATGAATTCCAGACAACACTTACAAAATCCTTTCTCTTTTTAGGCTCAGCCGAGCACGCCGCATATCA
This sequence comes from Siderastrea radians, assembly GCA_964017195.1. Lineage (NCBI taxonomy): Eukaryota > Metazoa > Cnidaria > Anthozoa > Scleractinia > Rhizangiidae > Siderastrea > Siderastrea radians. The sequence goes on from OZ024888.1 coordinate 40,059,602, forward strand.
GAAAACCTTTTTGGTATTGTTGGAAACAGGTGGAGAGTGCTGTTAACTGTGATGGGAATATGTCCTGAGTTCATTGAAGATGTAGTGTTGGCATGCCTTACCTTACACAACACCCTGAGGAAATCGTCAAGGGCCTGTACGGTCTACTGCCCCAAGGGATTGGTTGATGAAGTTGATCCTTTGACAGGTGAAGTCATCCCAGGCTCTTGGAGACAGAACCAAGATAGCTCAAGCATGTATGCCCTTTCTATCCCACCTACTGGCCATAATGTCAGCATTCAGGCTAAATTTGTTCGGGAGGTGTTTACTCAGTATTTTACTAATGAAGGATGTGTGCCCTGGCAATGGGACCGATGTTAAATTGTATTCATATTTAAGGTTTGTGACACCAGTGTTAAATGAAAGGGTTACCGTATTTACTCGAATAAGCGCTGCAGTGGCTATTGAATTTTTTGGCTTGAAATGCGGTGCTCATTTAAGGACAGCACCTATTTTAAAAAATTACAAATATGGAAAAAAAAATCAAAAATCTGATTTTGGAGTTGCTTTCTAGTGTTTTTTTAGTTGAGCATACCGTATTTATTCGATTAAGCGCCCAACCTCGAATAAGCGCCCATCCTGAAGGTAGGAAAAGTTAATAAGCGCCCAGCCTCGAATAAGCGCCCACCCCTCACCTTTCAAGAAACTGAAGTGCACAAGAGGAGTATTGATTATTGAAAGTGACTAAGTACTACTAAGAAGACTTACCTCATGACCGAGTTTTCTTACTATTTTTCAAAAACTTTCAATGAACAGTCAAAATTTTGCTTTGTTTTGTTACAAAAATAGACTTCTTTTTGTTGAAAATCGCGAAAATTTAATAACACCCAGCCTCGAATAAGCGCCCACTCTCAAGGTCCAAAAATTTAATAAGCGCCCAGGGCACTTAATCGAATAAATACGGTAATTATTTGAAATTGCACTGCATCTGGACTGCAGCACTTATTGGGATGAGGGGGGGGGGGGGTAGGGTGGGCAATGCTTATTGCCTTTTCTTACCATGTGCCATGTTATTCATCAAGGGTGGCACTTATTCACATAAATGTGGTAAACCAAAAACTGTGTATTACAAGTGATGCTTTCTTCGAAGATCTTCTTTTTTTCCTACCTTCAGGGCTAAAAATAATTTTCAGACAACTGCCAGTCATGTTGACCAGCCAAACGGATTTGGGCTTGGTCAAGTTTTTCTACCGCCAACCCAACCCCTTGTTCCTGCTGTTTATTGAATTGTCTTTGTTGATGTTAAATAAAAAGATGAACATTGATTTTTCACTGCTTTGGCTGCTTTTAAATAAAATAGGTAGGTACCTTAAATAGAATGCCTGGTTACCAAGATTCCAATATCCTGCTGATATGAAAATCTTTTTAATTTTTTTATTGTTTATGAATCCTTATTGTCCAAACTTTGACCTTCTAAATTCAAGGTTCCACTTTGTTGAAATTAAAGTTATCGCTGTTCATTTATCAGGTCATTAGTTGACCCATTATTTGTATTTTTTTAAAAAGGCCATGTTTGTGTCTGGTCAAAATGTCATCTTGACTGGACATTGTCTGTTTACCGGCTGTCATTTTGAGCCCTGACCTTGTTCTTATGTAAAATATCAAGTTTTAGTGCAGATGGCGAAACTTACCGGTACTTGAATAACTGTCTCTTGGTAAACTCAGAGCAGTTTACATTTCTAACAATGGGCAGCAACAAGTTATTAAGCCAAAATTAAAGTAATTCAGAGTATAAATAATAGATAACCATTAAACATTGTGAGTCAGCTTTTAAAGAAGCACAAAAAGATGTCTTTTATTTCTGGTTTGCACAATTTTTATACATCGTTCTCAACTGGAACGTTAAAGAGTTTTTTGAATTAATGCATTTAATAAGGGGGGGGGGCCTTAACTACCAAATGTTTTATGAATGACTTCTAACCATCACATCTTGGGCTCCCTTAGTATCCTGGGTTTGGAGGTTGCCTTCATTATTGATAGTCATGACCATATCTGTATTATGGATTTGCTGAAATTTACATTATTTTTAAAATCAGGACACAACAAAAACTGTATGACGTCCATGCTACAGATTTTGCTTCTAAATGCTATCTACCCGTGGTGTTGATTTGAACGGAGAAAAATTTAAACTGTGTGAGTTTTTAGGGTTTTTTTGTTCTGGTCACGCGACTTTCTAAATATGGTCATCACTACCAAAAATAAAGGCAACCTTAAAATAGAAAAAACATGGCCAAAAACTAAACCCAGGATACTAAGGGAGGCCAACATATGACGGTTAGAAGTCATCCATTATGTAGTTAAGGGACGACCGCCGTAAGGGTATTAATTTCTCATGACATTGATAAATTGACTGAATTAAGTAATGATGTCAAAACAGTTTGTAACTGTAAGGTACATGAGAACAATATTGGTTGCATACAAGGTTGTTATAAATAACAAAAAATGTTTTTTAAGGTTTAAAGTGATATTTGAAAAGACTTGAAACATGTGATAAAGATACGTGAACATTGTAATTTATAATAAATATCGTAATAATTGCTTTTTCGAAAAACCAAGACTTTTACTGAAATGTCTCGATGAAATAAAAATGACTTTAATACTCAACATTCGTGTCGATGTTGTTGTGGCCATGGATATAATGTGGTCAGACCAGATGTACCCATATTTAAGTGAGGTGGTGTAATGTTTGAAACAGCTGGGTGTCCAGTAAAATTAAAGCCATCACCTGCAGATATCTGCTCAAGCTCAGCTAGCTCCAGGTCATACAAAATGTCTGAAATTTTTTTTTCAGCTATCATCCTTGTTCGGCGGTCGAATCCTTGCAGTTTTTTAGCCACATACAGACCGAAGCTTGTGTCTTGATCTGGCTGATCTGGTTGCTTCAGAACACGGATGCACTCATTCATCAATAACTGTTGCTGGTCAGATATCCCACGTTGCAATTTTCTCTTAGTCGGCAACTTTGCGGATGGCTCCTGAAGATCATTAGAATCTGATGGTACAGTTTCTACACTACTCTTCAGAGTATCCTTGCTTGGTTTGGCATTCATAACTGGCACAAGAAATTGTAGTGCATTCCAAAATGCCCAAGTTGGGGTGTAGAGCTCATCTGTGCTTTGTCCAGACTTGACAGTGTTCACCTTTTTAATGTTTTGGCCAAGGACCTGTCTTAGGGAGTTTATTTGGGCATATATTTCTTTCCACTCTAATCCGAGAATACTCTGAAACAGATAAAATAAGTAAAAATTATTAGACGAGTTTGAGCAAAATATCATGTTTTCAGTGGCGAACAAATCAGAGATGCCTTTATTTTTTACAAATATCATGTGTTGTTATTTTCAATAATTTAAAGCAAGAATGGGATATTGTCTTGAGTGCTACTAGTACTCTTTAAAAATTAGTTGGTTTTATACAAAATATTGAGGTGTCTATATAGTTTTTGTATACGAACAAAATTATTCCAGTCACCTTCACCTTCACCTGTCCCCTGGCGCCAAGTTGGCGCATAGGGCCTCCAGTATTGCTCATTTAATATAAGCTTAACCAATGTCAATTTTAGATTGCATTTAACAGTTGATTTCCAATGTACAGCGCGACAAACTAAACCCCATTTTTTTAATGTATTGGTTTCCCTTCCTTGCTGGAAGCCAACCCGTAATCTCGGACGCTATTAAAATTTAACAAAAACGGTTTAAGGCTTTTACACTAATTAAAGAAAAAAATAGGAGATAATTTGATCGTAACTTAAACATTAACAAAAAAGTTGCTTACCTCCATTTCACTTTTCGCTTTCCCGGTGACCTCCCTGTTATGATAGTCGTTGGAAAACACATCCCATAGGCAAGTTCGTTCCTCGTATAAGTCGATGAGGCGGTAAATATCACTTTGGGTCCAACTTTTTCGTGGGGTTTTCTTTTGCTCCTTTTGGACCGACTCCGCCGCCATATTGTGACTCGTTGCGTGATGCGATCGCGTGATGCTGGCGACAGGTCGTATTTTTGAGCCCGCTGGACGTTTACGGCCACCCGCTGACCGAAAAACTCTCATGCAACTCGAAAATGGGTGCCAAACGAGAGAAAACTCTCATCGACTCTCATGAAAAATTTGAACACGTTCAAAGTCGATGAGAGTGCATGAGAGTCGATGAGAGTGGATAAGAGTTCCATGCCAAACGAGAGTGAGAGTTTCAACTCTTATCAACTCTCATCCTCGTTTGGCCGGGGCTTAAAGGAAGCAACTTTTTGCCATCAATTATCTCAGTGGAAAAATGTATTGTGGGAAACAGAGGGGTTAAGTTTGTCAGCTTGAAAGGTGGATCTGATTTTGTGTTAATTTTATTTTTCTGTCTTTTAAAAGGTCTGTTGTTGCTTTGTTGCTTGCCTTTAGAGAGGTTGAACTTGACAGAGCAGTGTAAAACGTACCTCCTATTTTCTTTTGATCTTTAGAGTTCACATATTAATGAAAAGCACTAAAAGAGTCAAAATGATATTACAAGATACTTACATGGCCTGTACCAAATGGCCCCTACAGGAATGGGTTCTGCTTTACTAGTAACATGATAACATACTCTCTATCCGCAGAGAAAAACAGGTGTCTGGGCACTAAATGTTATGCACAACTTTCGAGCAAGGAAATTTTGCTGTTGTGGCGGGAGAGCCCTTTTTTCAACCCTTGCTTAATAGCAGGTTCCCACTATGTGTTGAAACAGGGAAAACACAATCAAAAGCTGTTGCATAATTAAAGTTGTGTTATGGTACACAGGTATCCAATAAAATATTTATTTCTTGAAGAACATAAAACAACTTATTTACAACATGAACCACAAAATAATAATAACAATAATAATAATAATGATAATAATAATAATAACTAATAATTTATAGTTCACCATTACAAGTATCACCAAATATGCTTACAAGCTTTCTTGCTACACAGATCTGTTGATACACAAAAGCTATAATATAGTATATAAAAATGTGGCTTGTGTTCACTTGTTTTTGGGCTGAATGTTATGATCAGAATATTTTGGAGGGGAAAGGAAGGCATAAATTCCTCTTCGTTAGATCATATAAGTGTTACCAAGTCAAAAAGGTTATCAGGGTTCGCAAACTCACATTTTTCGGTTGAGGTGAAGTCACTTTGTCTCCTGCTTCACAAATTTTGGAGTCATTTTGGAAAACCTGTAGTCAAAGGAGATGCTTAAGGAAATTTAATAATCCTACCATTTCCATTTCAGCTAACGTATGAAAGATTTATTTTTTTGTGTAATGCGTCAAATAACACAATAAAGTGGTCTCTGGAATACGAGCATAAAGTAACATTTGACAGGTTTTAAGAACCTTTTACATGTAGACTGTCTGATTTTCAATTCTCGCACACGCTACAAAACGTTCTTTTTTTATCTCATCAAAGCGGCCTCATAAATTATTTTGTCCATTCAGTGTAAAACATGGTCTTTTTGACCGAGGACACCATTTTTGAGGCCGTGGAATTGGGAGCGACTGCTGACCCCGATGGAACAAATTCCAGATGGCAGAAATGAAAATACATTTGATTGTAATATCTTCCGAGTGTACACAAACATGTCACACGACATTGTTATTTGTTAGTTGCATCTGTTGAACCGTGGTAAGGAGAAAACTTTTTTGTTCAATTTTCATTCCAAAATTTCCAGAGTTATAATGACTCCCTCTGTAACCAGCTGTACTGAACAGAAGTAGAGTCATTTGAAATAATTTTCCATAAAATAAGCCAAATTGGGCATATTAGCGAACCCTGCAGTTAATTCCAAAGGGTTTGACAAAAAAATGGAAAATCCGAATGGGAATGCGAGGGCATGGGGGGATAACGCATTTTGGAAATTCTGACGGCAGGGGGGTTGAAATATGGAAGTTGTCCGTGGTATGGTATGGATATTTTCTGGAATCGCCCATTTGATGACAACAAACCGAGCACAAGTTCCCATGAGCTCGATTAGATTGCAGCTGTGTTCGAATGGTAATTTGTAGTCGGTTTTTGGTATTCGTAGTCAGCTGCCCAGAAATGAAAATTAATCCTTAGTGTCCCGGTGTGCTGCCTTTATTGACATTTTTTTGCTCGGTGTGGCTTTTTGAAGTAAGCACTAATTGTAAAGTTAGAGTTCTGCTTTGTTTGCAAAAAAGGACAAATTCTGTTCCGGCGCGACCACTGTCTTTGGTTAACAAAGAGTTTGCACTCTTTGCATTATTTTTTAAAGAAATACTTCTGTCTGGAGTTTTTTTAAAGAAGTTTCAAGATGAAGTAGTCGCCGTCCAGTGCAGTCAGGGTTAGATAAGGCATCCTCTTTTAAGGAGGAGTAGTACTCTGCCAATATATTGGCGACTACATTGCCATTGAGATTGAAAGTGGCACTGCGAGAGCACGAGGAGTATGCTAAATAAACTAAACGGCTACATACCAATAAACACAACACAAAACCTCGCAGTATAACTGAGTGAAGCAAAGAAAAAATTTTAAACTTAAAACTGACAGAAGCAGTCAACAAACAGACACAAAACCCATAACCTACTGGCGAAAAAAAGGCTGTGAACAATTCTAAATACAACAGAAGAAGAAGAAATTGCTTACCGGGTGAAAGCAAAGTGGCAAAGTGCTGAATGAACAAGGTGATGTAAAACGTACAGGTTCTCATGAAGTGAGAAATAACACAAAAAGGCCGGAGAAGAAGGTTAAGGTTCCCTGCGTAGACAGCCAGAATAGATGAGCCCAGCAAACTTGCAAAACTGTGAAGAACGAAAGAAGTGCAAGATCGAACATAATTACAAGGGAAAATACGGTGGAGGATTCGTAAAGCCAGCAACAGTACCAAACGGCTGGAGAAGAAAGGCCAAGAAAGCTCTCTACATCTGAAGGCAGGATGCATGTGCTGGTGGAACTGGAGAAGAATTTGCTGAAGCAAAAGCTGTTATGGTCGGAATGGCTGCCTGGGACGAAGAGAGAAGGAGTCATGGATGCTCATCCTTATACATGCTTTGAGGGAGATCGCTGACAAATAGTTACGATTAAGTAAATTAGTCATTTTACTTAGTCCATTTTTACGGGTTGCTGAAATTGCACAGCACACTTTTCAGGCACGTGTTCTTGTTTCGTTATTGACCCTACCTTGCTTCAGCCAGTGTGTACGGGACATTGCTGAAATTGCCCATAAATGTACACAGTCTTTTGAAGTAAAACAATATCAGTAAAGGACCACAAACGAAAATGCTGTACGTGTACGTAGGATCTAGTAAACCAGACCTGATCAGCCAAAAAAACACTCAAATGACAAACATGACAGCAAGGCTATATGACTACGTAGAAAGATTTGACTCTGCAAGACATCAACACGACAGTAATGGAACTTAACAGAGCAGGGTTGCAGCCGTAGACAGCTGTTTCGCTCTTCTTAGAGCTCATCAGTACAGCATAGCAAGATGGCGAAAATGCTGTAAAAATACCCGTGCACTCTGTTAAAAGCCCTAAATGAGGACGCACGCCCACCAGATCACGCCATCACATCTCTTGGAAAGGTCGAGAGTCCAAGTGTCGTGTTGATGTCTTGCAGAGCCAAAGATAGGATGGACAAAACCAACCTTATAAAGAAACATGGATAAAACCATGCTATTAAAGAACAGCATATCGGATCTATAAAAAAGACCCACGATCCGGAAAACATACATACAGTAGAACAATATCAGTAAAGGACCGCAAACGAAAATGCTCTACGTGTACGTAGGATCTAGTAAACCAGACCTGATCAGCCAAAAAAATACTCAAATGTAACGTTGTTTCGCTTCACAGGGCGTATGCCAATTTCTAACAGTAGGGCCAAACCTGAAAAAAAATGACAAATATTTTCAATAAACATGATTGTTAAAAACAGGTAATAAGTGACACTACTAATGTGCAACAACTTGTTTGTGACCATTATCTTTCATAATCTAAGGCCTTCATAAATGCTGAAGTGATGGTTTACATGATTCCTAGAAAATGTACATTCATGTTGCTTTGAAATTACGTAGGTAATAAGCACAAGTATTAAGTTGTATGTTTGATTTAATCGCATATGGTAGGACTCGACTTTAAAGTGTACCAGCTAAATCTGCCTTAATACCCTGGCTCTTGGGCCACATTTTGCAAATCACGTGAGGTTGAAGAGATAATTTGGCTTAGAAGGAGACAGACAATTGAATGATTATGTATTACATAACAAAATAACAACCACTTAAACATGTGAGATGGGTAGTGCACCAAGTAGTACATTTTGGGGATGACCGATCTGCCAGGATGTAACTGTAGAAGTGTGTGATGGTGTTCTCAAATTAGCCATTCCAGAACTCCAATGGAACGTTCAGTTAGTTACTTCTTGTGAAACAACCAGGTCTGTAATTTCCAAAAGAATCTGGAAAAGCTGCCAGTGCTCATCGTCCTCCAGCACAAGACCTGCAATCATATGGAAGGAACCATTCAAGGCACCACATTTGAGCAGCTTCAAGCGAACGAACAAAAAACTATTAATTGATCATGTTTTTCTTTGGAATCAGGTGTTCAATTTACAATGTGTAAATAGTTATCACTGGAATTAGTTAAACAAATGAACAAGCAATTTGGCTTAGAAGGAGACAGATAGTTGAACGATAACATATTATATAAGAAAATAAGACCCACTTAAACATGTGAGATGGGTAGTGCATCAAGTAGTGCATTTTGGGGATGACCGATCGCCAGGATATAACTGTAGAAATGTATGATGGTGTTCTTTAATTAGCCGTTCCAGAACTCCAACGGAACGTTACCACTGGTGAAAGAACTAGGTCTGTAATTTCCAAAAGAATCTGGAAAAGCTGCCAGTGCTCATCATCCTCGGCACAAGACCTGCAATCATCAATGGAAGAAATCGTCCAAGGCACCACCTTTGAGCAGCTACATGCAAACCAACAAAAAGCAATATTAACTGATGATGTTTGTCTTTGTAATCAGATGTTCAATTTACATTGTATAAATAGTTAAAAGCAATTTGAACGCAGAAATTATTTTAAAAGCCCTCTCTGTTTGATAGGGATGTTGGATTTGAAATTCAGATTAATATTTTTCTGTTAATTTATTATTTCATGCAATTTTAACATTAACATGCTTTTGGTCTTAAGTGTTGTCCAGTGAGGTCTAATTTGGATGGCTCTTCGAAGTGCGTCTTCATTTTTTTTGCTATTTCCTCAGCCAGCTATATTGCCAGGGGAACTACTTGGACTACTTGAGGAGGCCTCTTCTTGGTGACCCAACACAACATCTGAATATTTTATTGTTGACATTGTGATTAAAAGAGACTTAACAATTTTCAAAACCCAAAGCTCAATTCACTACAGCCATAGATGATCAAATGATGTAATGACCTTTTAAATTAATCACAACTGGACGTAAAAACTACCTATAGCCTGAAGTAGTGTGATACAACTCTGAAGAATGAAACCTGTGTTTCCCAAGTGTTAGAACATTTTGGGAAATTTGCTTTAAGGCCCTCTTATCTGACAGCGAATTTAATTTTTCTCTCTAGCTGCCGAACCATAGGTTGCGTGTCTAAACAAAAAAGTGAAGTTGAAGCCTTTTTAGACTTTTGAATTCCAAAATCAAACCTGTTTGGAGTTAATCATTTCTAAACATAAATGTTAATTCTAGAAATCAAGAGAAGAAATGACTTTTTCCTCGTGAAGAAAACTGTGCTGTGGTTGAAAGACTGTCAGGAAAGTTTTTCTCACTACTAGAAAACCTCTTTCTTGCAGCCTTGTACTATTTATACACACGAGTTCAACCGAGGTAGAAGGTCTGTTGGCATGTAAGATGTACACCCTCAGTTCAATAAGCTGTAATTTATTGCTACACCCAGAAACTGAGCCAAAGACTGTTCGCAGCTGATGTGACAATGAACGCATGGAGGTAGACTTGCCCTTTTGAGTGTGATGGGAGTGGGCAGGGGTGAAGAGTACCGACAACTTTTTATTTTTCAAAAACTTACTTCCAACAAAAAGAAAGAAACTGCCCATGTGCACGGCCCGAACCTAGTATGCTTTGCGCCTCTCATGAAGCACAAGGTTAAAAACACAGCACTCAGCGCATTGTGCCACGGAGTTGGATGTACAAATCAAAGCGGCTTAACTTTAACATAACTTTATTATTTCTATAGCGCAAAAATCCATGCATATATGATCTAATGCGCTTTACATAAATAGTTATCATAGTATTACAACAATAATGTACTTATAAAAATTATTCATATATATATATATGCCTATAAAAAATCGATGTCATTGAAATCGCTTAAAAACTTAAAAAAAAAAAAGATTAAAAGCCCCCAATACACATGCATGGGAAAGGCTTATTAGAGGATTGGATTCCTTTGTTAAATTCATGTCGACTTTGGTTTGTGCCGCTTCGTTGATTTTCATAAAACAAAGAACTTAATAGGTTTCTTTTGTTTTCTGTTTTGAAGGAAAGATAAAGAAGATGCCGAACATGTTTTTTGGCCTGTGTGTTCTTTGTGTCATCAACACAAACCTGGAACTTGTACTCACTTGTCCAAAAATCTATTTGCACTTGGAGTTTCAAAAGTTTTAATTATTGTAGGTGGAACAAGTAGACCATTAAAATTAAACCTCTTCAGTAGAACATGTAATATTACATGGTACTGTTTTTTTTTTAGTTAAAGTTAATTTTGAGGTGGGCACTGTTGGGAGAGCTAACAGAGCCAAGTTAATCTTGTTAATATGAGCAAGTATTTTTAATTACATGCACTGTTGCTAATGTCCACAGGTCAATGAGTGCGCAATTACTGTTCGTTTGAGTTTGCCGCACCATTCTTCAGGGCAGTGTACTTTTCCGTTAAATGCTTTTATGTGGCTACCTGCAGCTTCTTTTCTTCAGTTAATTCGAATGAATGCAGAATGATGCACTCCTTGGGTAGCATATCTGTCCAAGGTTGTCTTGTTCTTGGCTGGTTCAAAGGAGACCACTTCCCTATGTAGGTCCCTTTTTTTGAAGTGGTCATCTGTCACCTCTTTTATGACACCAATCACTGGCTCCTCCTCACAGTTTTCCAAGAACACTGCCACATAGGTGTCCACTCTAAGGCCTTCTAAGAAGGAGGCAACACGTTCAACGGGATTTTCTCCGTTACTTGGGGCAACATACGTTCCAGTGTAATTCTGCAAAAGAAGATAAAGGTTATCAGAAATGTTAATAAATAATTTTGGATGAACGTCCCCCAGAGTTAAGTGTAAATTTGTAAGTTACAGAGCTGCCAAGTTGTGGATTGCAAATTTTTGACAAAAATACATGTAGACTCTTGTCTATGTTGATTTTATGATAAGTTTGATTTTCAGTAACGCTGTTTTGCATTTTCCATTTTGGTGAAGGGCATCCGGAAAAAATAGCAGCCCAATCAGTATTCTTGTATCACAATCCAATGTTTGAAATACTGATGTAGATGATTGTGTAAGTAAGAAATTTTGGAAATATTACCGTCCCATTTTTGAAGTAAGCCACTCTAATATAAATGGATTTTTTCCATCCTCTACATAGAACACTATACAACTGTGTTCGAAGATAGGAATTTTCAGTGAAGTGGATAACGTATAAATGCATGTACAGTTAGGTTATCTCCATCCAAAGTTAGATGTATCCTTCGCTCACTCAGAATATCCCAAGTTGCCTGTTTTGTTGGCTGACTTTCCTGGTCCTGTGGTGCCTGCAGGCAAACATGTTACCTCCTCTGATTTGTGATATGGTTGACCGCCCCATAACTTTCTTATTTTTTCCCCTAGCACTTGTGGGTCTTAAGAAATATCTCACATTAATCAGTGTTGAGAACCGCACAATAAGCTGTAGCTTAGGGATATACCAAATATACGTAAGGATCAGGCCAATTTTGTGCTTAAAAATTTGAACGTTTTAAACCCATTTATCTCAGGGCCATAGCTTCTCTCATTTATGGTTATAAGATTTACGAAATACACTTATCAGTAGCTTTACAATTGTGCATCATACATATACATTAAAATTGTTGTTCCAGATCTGGCAAAAAAATAGCATTGCCTTAGGGCTTATTAAGCCTACAGCTGTTGAGATGCATCAAATCTGTGTGATGACGTACAAATTGATCTGGAAAAAGCTATGGCCTTTCATGGCAATATTTACCCCTAAAACATACTCAGTCACATAACAGTCATAACTGTATGTCATTGTTTTTGCGTGTTTTGATTTATATGTCATGGAAACTAATCTTATCAAACAAGAGAAGTTCCACTAGAAGTGCAAACAGCCACATCATACACTGATTTTTATTTTCCTTCATGCAGTTGTCAAGTTGAAGGCAAAACATGGGAGGCAATTTGTAGAATTGGCACCATTTTGCAATCATCCTTAAAAGAACTGAAGCTGTCAAATTACGATCATGAGGCCACTGGTAGAAGTCAAAAGATCCATAAATCTCTTTTCCAGTTGTAGATTGCCCAGAGTGAAGAATTGCACCAACTAGGTGTGTGCCAATGTATGTCAAGTTACAGGCTGCTTTAGTTTTGCGATGGACCCTGGGAATGTTTGTTGTCTTTTGATCCATTCCATCATCAATCACTGTCAAATATTTGTTCGGAAATCTTCTTGCCGTGTACTGATGTGTGTAGTAAACCTTTCTCTCTTGCCTGTCTAATAACGCAGACAGTGAACTTAATACCAGGAAAAAATATGAAGTCTAACGAGCACAGTACATATATATGGATCATCAACTTACACTTAGTAATAGGACGTCAACAAAACCCGTAACATCCCGGAACATCCCGGAACAGGGCAAATTATCACTAAATAAATAAAAAAAAGTGATAAAAAATCCTGATGTCAAAAAAAGATAAATAAAATAGAAAAAATAAAATAAAAGATATGGAATAAACAAGTAAACAAATATATGCATCTGTGACTAAGTGAACGAATTTACTAATTCTTTAACCAGGGTACCGAAAGCGTGCCTGGCTTATAAAAATAAAATAAAAGATATAGAATAAACAAGTAAACAAATATATGCATCATGCGCCTCATTTCTCGAATCCAAAAATATCTCAGATAACATTGAGGCGTTATTTTGGGTTGCGAGAGGTTTACTTCATATGACAAAACTAAAGCATTTTCTCAGTCACACACGCGGTAGTCTCCTACGGCGTTGTGTGACGACCCTAAGGGCGTGGCTTTGTAGTAACATTGTTGGGGAAACATTGTTGGGGAAACATTGTTTCCAGAAATGTGTCCTTGGGTGGCTAAACTGAGAAACATACATTTCGGCAGGAACATTTGCGTCTGTGAAGCAAAATTGTTTTTGACTCAATTCAGAAACATTTCCTTGCTTCTGAGATGCAAAATTTGCTTCCGCGACATGTTTCTCGCGTGGCTAAACTGGGAAACATTTGCATCTGCATCAATGTTTCCACAATGTTTCCGTTTCCACTTCCCTGGCACGCTTTTGAGTTTCTTGGTCTCACATTTATTCAGTTGTTTAAGGAGGTCTTGTGTTAAAGTTGATTTCCAAAGTAAAAGTGTGCAGGGATGAATAAACCTAAATTATACTAACCAAGAAAATAGAAGTCCACCCTACATTAAAGATCTTTTGTGAAACCAGCTGCTAATTATTCTCTTCGCTCTTCCACACAATCTTGTCCATCCATTTCAAAAGTCAGCTGTTCTACATTTGGGGATCACGCTGTTGCTCATGCTGCACCTATTTTATGGAACTCGTTGCCATTAACTATAAGAACAAGTAGCAGCTTTGCTACTATTTTTATAGTATTAGCGCTGAAAAAAGTGATTATTACTGTTATCATTTTTATGGAGTGACAACAGTAACAACAACAGAATACAAGACATGCGGCGTCCATTGTTCAAAAAGAAAATCTTTACCAATTTAAAATTGGAAATGAATCTTAAGTTGTAATTGTTCACCCTTAATAATATCCCAATTTTAAGAGTACCCCTTCCATATACCTAGAACAAAAACTGGACCTTTGGTAATGGACTCCTGCACATGCAAAACATGCATCAGGCATTGTTGGCTTTTAGTCGCTCCAAGCTCCAGGCTCCAAGCTTTTGTATTTTTCGTGCAGTAATTTCTGTCAAAATTTTGCAACTTCCTTTAGTATTTAGACCTAGCTGCCATCTCCTTCAGTTTATGGTGTATTTCAGCGGCCCTTTAAAATACTAAGATAACAAAGTTCTCTCCCTTTCTTATGCTGTAACTAAAAAAGGGCACTGCTTTCGGTGAAGATTTGTGTTTGTGTTTCAAACTGTAATATCCGACACAAAAACTATTAATATCAGTTTCTTAGTTAATTTATCATTTTGATTAATTTATTTTTCTTGCCTTTGTCCCCGGCGTAACCACTCGAACCAAATCGAACGTTCGATTAATCGAACTCAATCGAACTTGCATGATGACAGCTATGATATGGAGGTGTCTTTTCCACGAAGAAACCCACTGACGTGTTGCTTTTTATTTTTCTCCTGCTTTGTGAATGCTCTCGCACTCATAGAATGCATTTATCCTGTTATCGAATCTTCAACAAAAGAGATTGCTAGTTGTTAAGAAATAAGAATTGCATTAATCAAGAAATCACTTGTATTAAAGCAGTGGTGTAGGTTTCTCTCGGGACATTACACAGGCACTTAAATACACTAGGACTGACTAATATAAAGCTCCAAACGTTTCACCATGCCACAAAATTAACAGTTCAATACGAGCATCAAAACAGCAACAGTGAGATTTTCATTGCTGTTGATCGACTGTATTTTTTTTCAAGCAGAGCCATATAGTCCAGATCCAATGTGAACGACTTGCCAAAAGTGGGCAGAAGAGCTGGTGGGGAATGAAAATATCCAGCACAGACTCAGAATCTCCTCTCTCACTCCCGCCTCGCACATTTTATTTCCGCGTTCGCTTTGTAGTTATTGCTGTCGATTTTTCCCGCCCCTCCCATTACGCGTCTCGTGCGTGCTTGCCTTAAAAACGCAAAAAAATTTATGCCTGTTCTGCTAAATCTTAAAGGATTGAAAAGCCTTTTTCGATAAGCCCCCTTTTTATGTGGATTGTCACATATTATCCTGCCCCTCTCCAAAATATATACCACAACAAGAAACTATTGTTTGGGCTTGCTCTGTTTGCTGGAAATGGTGTTTGACTATGAAGCAACAAACTCAAATTTCTTTTTGGATAAACTTTGGCTTTGTGGCTGGCCACATAGCTGCCTTAATAATCGTTTCAATTCAACATCAATTACAGACAAATGAAAGGAAGCCTTACCCAACAAAGGTGAGGGCAAAAATCCGCCAAAGCTCACTTGGGTAATTTAGTAAAGCAGCCCCACACAAGCCCCAACAATAGTTTGCGAAAATCACATACTAACGTTAGTAGATATGAATAGGGCAGACAGAAAGAAAACTGTTGCCCCTGTGGACTATTCTATGTTATATAAAGGAAAATAACAAGAGCACCTAAACAATCTCCAGACATAATCTCGATAGTGGCCCCTGCACACCATTGAAAAGATCATATTAGAAGTGTCTTGCAAAATTTTATGAACAACTGAAAGTGTATGCTAGAAGTAGCCGATGAACACTATTCATACTAAACGGAAAATGGTTACCCAGCCTAACAAAGGTGGCCCCTGCACACTAATGAAACTGTATGATGTATTACTAAATGCAGACAATATAAAGCAAAAACTAACATGAGTGGCCCTTGCACACTATTGAAAAGAACACAGTAGAAGTGATATGCAAAATTATACGAAGAACTGTATTCTAGTAATAGACAATGAACATTATTGATACCAAAACGAAAGTGGCAACCCAACCTAACAATAGTGACCCCTGCACACTGTTGATACAAACAGTGCTAATAAAACTGTATGATGTAGTACTAAATGAAGACAATATAAGACAATACCTAACATGGGAGTGGCCCCCGCAATAGTGTGCAGGGGCCGCTCAACGGTGGCCCCTGCACACTATTGAGAAAAAAAACATTAGGAATATAATGCAGGACAACGACTAAGAGAAAAAGTATTACCAAGGCCAAGGACATAGCAGTTACCCCTACAAACTACTCCACAACCAAGGCCTATGTCACTCCAGCCCACAGCCAAATTGCTTTCATAAAGCTTACGATCGGTGGAATGTTGAGCTGTGTGAAAAACTAGCAAGGCGAATATACATTTTAAGAGTATCCGACTTCCACTGCCTGAGTAGGCCGATTTGAGAATCAGAATAACCTCATGCAGCGGCATGCGAGGCTGCACCTATCCTAAAACTATGACCTTATTACCTATGACTTATTGCCACTGCCAACCACTCATCAAATTCTGTTTGGGTAACAGGGACCCCATTCAGGTGTTGGCCCTTTGAGGCCGGTAATTGGGAGGCTTTTCCCAAAGTCAATGATCACTGGGTTAAAAGTTTCACATTCGCTTTTGTCCAAAACAACATTGTTAGCTTTTAGATTGTTGTGAAGGAAGCCAACTTTGTGATCATCTGAAAGTGCCAGAGCGACTTTTCCCAACATACAAATCCAGATAGCTCTATCCGTAATAATTCTCTTTTGCAGTGCAGTTGAGAGAGAAGTGAGCTATTATCCTTCTGGTTGCCATGAATTTGCATTATCAGATGGAATGGCGCGCTTCAGCCCGGGATGGTCGCCAAGTTTATTAATGATCGTAGATAAGTTCGTCTCTCACTCGGTTTTCAGCTTGGTGACAGTTTTCTTCCTGTAATTCCGTCACGTGGAGGTTCTTGACCACAATGGTCATGTTGCCATATGTTCCAAGGTAGCATGCACCATGGCTTCAGCTTCCTAAATGTTGTTCCGAAATGGTGACAGGATGGCTCTATAGGTTCTACACCATCTAAGGGCTCTATAGGTTCTATAGTTTCTACAGGATCTATGGGTTCTGCAGGATCTATGGGTTCTACACGATCTATGGGTTCTACACAATCTATGGGTTCTACACTATCAATTGTTTCTACACAATCTATGGGTTCTACACGATCTATAGGCTCTACAGGATCTACTGGTTCTACAGGATCTATAGGCTCAACATGATCTATGAGTTCTACAGGATCTATAGACTCTACGGGATCTATGACTTACACGATCTATGAGTTCTACACGATCTGTAGGCTATACATGATCAATTGTTTCTACATGATCTATAGGCTCTATAGGATCTATGGGTTCTACGCGATCAGTCGTTTCTACAGGATCTATAGGTGCTACATGAACTATGCATTCTACATGATCTATAGGATCTACAGCATCTATGGGTTCTACGGGGTTCATACGATGTGTGACTCAAGAGAGATATAGCGACACACCCCATTTGGGGACATAGCTACACTTTGAAAGGGTCAACAATCTTCCATCGCAAGAGATTTTTCGAGCTGCAGACTTTCTTGGAAATGCGTGTTTACAATCAAACACGAGTCCAAGAGTCTTTAGGTTTGAAACATTGATATTCTGTTCTGCTTTTCATGAATTTTGACCCCATTGTGAGCTCCTTGTGGAAGACGCTCTCAGGAAACCAGGAAAAAGCCTGGAGAGTTTTGTTGGCTGTGCAGTTGGTGTTCTCACAGTACCTGTACTGTTTCGCTGGAGGAGCTTCCTTCCCTTTGTGATGTATTTCTTCCTTGTAATATGTCAACAGCTTGGTTGGTGAGGTTCAGAGTGTGATCAAACTGTTTCGTTCGCATTTGAACCCGCCAATCCCCATGCTGGCATGTTTCCTCTTAGAGACTTCAGATCAGAGCCTGCAATGCTAATGGCTAATGGTGCAACAGCTGATCAGTAGTGGACAGTGGCAAGGTATTTTAACTTCATGCGCAGGATTTCCCTTGACGTTGGATGTACAACATGACATTGGTTTGGAAGATAACCAGTGTGCAACCTAGTAAGAAGGCTAGATTGTTACGTAACCTGTGAACGGGTTCCTCAGTGATGTTATGTGGTCTAGGAAATGCAACGGGGCTAACTTTTTATGCCCCATCTGTTCTAGAGGGTCTTTTTGCGGGCTAATTGTATCTTCCATGATGATTATGTTTGATTACAGTACATCTAAATATCCATTTGGTTTTATCTTGCCCTTGCTCTTAGTCTTATGCCTGTGTCACACAGGGACGTAAGTCATTGTACTCATATTTAGCACATTCAACTCTTTGTCATGAAGTGAGAAAAAGGAAACAGAAACACCTCACTTCCATTGCCATTCTATAAAGGAGGGTATTCCTTCAGAAGTCTCCACACTCTTGGATTGTTAGGTCTGGTGAACCTTTGCGACAACTCTGTTGTATTTGTTGCTATTGCTCTTGCAAGGTATCAATTGTTTCTCCATTTGGAATTCCAGGAGTGATGTTTGCTTTTTCAATTTGTTTTTCGCAGTCTGGTTTTCCCTTGAAAGTGGCGCCCACTTCACCCTGCGACTGATAGAGCTGCTTGTTGACCTGTTTGTTAGCCCGTGTTTTCAAGTTTTTATTAGGTTCATTATCTTTTTAGACCAAATTTGCTAGAGTGCAAGTTAAAGAAAAAAGATTAGATCTTAATTTATTAGATGTGTTATCTTGGCACATTCGATCTTAACTCATCACAAAAATTATGCATTACAAAATTGTGAAAGAAAACTTAAGCATAGACTTAAAGCACTTAAAACAAAACTCTTACTAGTATAAGCCAAGACGGTTTGGGACTACTTTCCCTCCGTTAGTGTGATGTCATTAAATGAAAAGGCCATGCGTCATAAACTTGTTTTAATCTCAAGCATACAGCAATCCTGCGGGCACATCTGAGGGCATTTCAGTATTTTCAGACATGTTGCGCTCAGAGTTGTCGGCACAACATTGCAGCATACTCTATACTTAAAACACAAGCATGTAATGGGCAAGCTTTTTTAGTCCACAGCATCATACTGATAATGTTCGAAGCCCTCAAATTATAAAATTTAGTTTTCTCAAAAAGGA
The DNA here is from genome assembly GCA_964017195.1 of Siderastrea radians. Taxonomy (NCBI): domain Eukaryota; kingdom Metazoa; phylum Cnidaria; class Anthozoa; order Scleractinia; family Rhizangiidae; genus Siderastrea; species Siderastrea radians. The sequence continues at coordinate 40,078,691 of OZ024888.1, forward strand.
CTACACCAGTGCTGCACAACACACCATCAGTTTATGAGTATGAAGTTTTACGCATTAAAACTTGTTGGTCTTAAGTGAACAATTTGTGTATCTAATTTTTCCAAGGGGAAATTAATTAAAATGTGTATTTGGAAGACCGTCATAGAAGACTTGTCCTGTGGCAAAGCAGAGTTGTATGAATGCACTAGCCTGATCTTCAGGACTAGCGGTATGTTTAAATCGGGTAAGTGCTTCTTGTGACGCTATTAGTCCAAGGATGTTGCACATATCATGACCAGAATCCAGCTATAGTTTTAGTTCCAAGTTTCTAACTGAAAGAAAGATGGAAATCATCCGCTAAATGTGGATAAAATTAATGAAGTTCTGTTTAAATGTAAACCAGAGCTTAATGAGACAATTTGTGTGGTATTATACAACTCCTTAATTAACACCAACCACTCACTAAATGCTTAAGTTCTCGCTTTCTTAAAGTGCCCCTAACCCCTATTTTTTTTAATGCATTTTAAAAATATGCAAATAATTTTGGGAAGATTAAAAAAAGAATTAAGTAAATCCATTAAATCGCCATGAATGTACGGCAGTTTAAAGTCGCGATGCTTTTGTTCACGTCCGGGCATTTGGAGGTCTGGGTCCTACTGTAGTTGTGACGTCAGCGGGGGAACCGCGTTCTTGACCCTTTGTTGTGATTTGGAGTGATTTGGAAAACCACGACTAATATCGAAAACTTTCTGGCCTAAATCTTTTTAGTTTGATCCTTGGGCATCGCAGTTAGTTGAACATAAAAAGAAATGTCATCAGACCAGTCAAATTCGGATTGTTACACCGATTCAGAAGACTGACACATCTTTTATCGCGGAGAATGAAATCGAGTAAGAAGATGGTGGTGAGTCGCGATCGATGGTGTCTCAAAGTCAGGAGAGTCTCGATAGCTGTGACATGGCGTACGCTGACGAGCCCCTGGCCGATGAAGAGTGGATAGAGCAGTATGATAAGGAGGTGAAAGAAAATGAAGAACTAGAGCAAATGCTTGAGAAAGACTGAACGGCATGGAAAGAGTGGATTCTTGGTTAGTCGCTCGATCATCATGCAAATGTCGAGAGTTGTTTGACGTTTCTAACATGTTCTCTTTCCCAAGGTGTTTATGTGGTAAAGTGCGATCGAAGTCTCCTTCAAAATTTAAGCAAGTGTTACTGCTGTAAAGAACTGGATGGATGCGAAGAGGCCTTAAACAGCGAGCTCATTTTGCGAGATATTCAGTCTGGCACCTCACTTCAGTGTGTCACTAAGTATCCCGGCTTCAACCCCATGTGACTTCAGAAATGGAGTCTTCGAATGGCAGCTGATAGGTTCTGTACAAAATCGAAAGAAAGATATAAACAAACCGTCTCTGAAGAGAGGTAAGCTTCGCTTGAAATATTTGTTATGATGTTTGTGTCCCTGTGTCCTGAGTATGTAAGCAGTGTCTGTTTCAATTCTCTTCCCAAGGTTTTATTATTAGCATTATTATGATTTTTTTTGCACTTTAAAAGGTCCAAAATTCGCAATACTGTAAAATTCCAATGCATAATCAGTTACACAGACTTCAATAGAGTTTTGGTGGGAATAAAATATATGGGCGGGGGGTTGCAATTTTTGTTTGGAGTAGGGTTTTGTGTTGTTAGAATGACACGGTACTTCAAAAATTTTGATTGGTTGTTGTTGTTACTCTTGTTCACAGTTACTTGTGAAGCATTGCCTACAGGGAGTTCTCTCCTCTGGTTTATGGTTTCCTTGGAAATAAACGGATTCCTCTCCCAGCTTGCGCCTATACCACAATTAGGAAAGAATTTCCCGCTGCTGAAGAAGAATCATTCGCAGGATTTGACCTCAATGAGGAGAATTAGAACAATGTTTCTCTGACACGTTATTTATATAATTAGAAAAGGATTCAAAACATTGGTGTTGACAATATTCTTGTTATCTAAAAAGAAAATGAGTTTCACTGTTGTGCAATTTAGCCTTCCCAGAGGTGCCTGTGACTTCTATCTGGTGAAGTGTTGTATAATAGATATTATATTTATTAAGTGCAAATGCTCCAACCAAGCCGAGAGAAGGAAACCTGACAAGGCTGTGTACAAATTAGTGAATTGAAAGCTGCATACTACTGGCATCTTATTAACATAAATGAGTATTGTTACAATTGTAATTGTTTTGAAACTTGTATGCTGTTGGTCAATTTGCATATAATTTGCTTGGGTGTCCTATGTTGGAGTAGTGGCACTGCAAACCCATACATGGTGTGGCTAAAAATTACAATTGTTGTTATTCAGAATATAATGCATATTTTGATGTTCTTGTTTCATACTCCTTGAATCCCGTATCAATAACCAGTAGTTGCACATCAACAGTCATTCTCGTCCCCATAGCTGAATGGTCCTCTTAGCCCTTAGGGAACTGAACACAAGGGTCAGGTAGCCCTTTGGTTAAGTCCCCAAGGGCTAAGAGGACCATACAGCTATTGGGATGACAATAATACTGAGTCTCAGCGCAATATTTCGCAGTGCCAGGTTAGAATAAAGCACAAAGTACAAAGTGATTATGCTGAGTGTTATTTACTTATATCATTACAAAACAAAGAACTCAAATAGTTGGACAATGACACAGATTAAACTGTCTTCACCTATGAAACGTTTATCTAATACAGCATGCATTTATTTTATGTTTGTAAGTTTGTCATTGGCAAGAATAGTGAAATCCTTTGGTTCCTTCCATTGGAAAATTTGTACGAATTGCAAAAGCCTGAAATTGCGGTTAAGATTTGCTTGTGCGGGATTTTTTCCCTTGTCTTCTTGAAGTTGAAGGTTTGCTTCCTTGAGCTCTTTTTCCAGGTCTGCTTGTGCGAGGCCCCTTTTCTGTCCTTGGGGTAGGTGATGATGCACTTGTACGAGGCTTTTTTCTTGGCCTGCTTGAAGATGAAGCTTCATTTGTGTGTGTCCTTTTATTGGGCCTACTAGAATTTTTTGTCATGCTTGTACTTGGCTGGGGCACTGAAACACGACAAAATATCTTACAAAAATGTGATAGTCTACTCATATATGCCAAATCAATAAGCAATTTGCAGTAGGGGGTCATGTGATCTCCCTCCCTCCCTCATAATGCCTCACAGCCTTTTTCCTTCGATATCTTACTGAGCACCTTCCTAATTTCTGGAAGAAAGGGAACACAACAACACTTGAATTCTGACCAAATAGAAAATTGACAGCCTATTAAGCAAAATTAATTAATGTAAACAGGCATGTATGCAGCTTGCTTCATACATACTGTACTTAGTTTGCTTTCAGTTCCCTGCATATTCCAACCAAAACACACATTGCAAGATAAACACTACATTTAGCTTGAATCTATACACATATCCAACCAAGTGGGGGAATAACCTTCAAAGAAATCCAGTTGACAGTTGGTGACACTATTGTGCTTGGGCTTCAGTTAATGACCACTCCCTACTTTGTTGACATTAAATGACACTGAAACAGGTAACAATTTAATAACTGATCTATTTATTAGAATAACACTGCCATGTTTGAGCTGCTTCTTACTTTTCTTCAAATGCCAGATGTCAAAGTAATGCGTTATTCCAGTGAACACTTTCCTCATATGGCTTGCAATGCTGACGTGGCGGTCTGATATGAAACTTGTAATCACTATTCCATAACCAAGAAGGAAGTTCATGCACTCCTTAAAGCCCATGAATTCCACTGCAGGGCTACTTCCTGCTTGGTTTCTCTACAAAAATAAAAGATGTAAATGTAAATTTGGATGACAAAGAAAGCTTTATGTAGCCCACTGGAATTCAGATTTTGTAATAAGCCTCTGAATAATGTTTTAGCAAAAGGATGTTTATGGCATTCCTTGAACACATGATACAGTACATCAAAGCAAAGGGAATAGAAAAATAAACACCACAGGGCGGATCCAGGATTTTAGAAAAGGGGACATTGTTAGTCAGCGTGGGGCCAGGTCAGGGAGCGAGCTTCCCCCCCCCCCCAAAAAATTGAAAATATGGACTTTGAAATAAGGCATTTACAGTGCATTACTGCCTTATCAACCCCTCCCCTGGATCTGCCTCTGTACTGGAATGAGAAAGATTGGTACTTTACAGTAGTGTATTCACCCTGATTAGAACAAAGTGGATGATCATGGGGATAGTGCAACAGAACATGGTGTTGGCTCCAAACTTTGCACTATGCCCCATGCTGTCGTGTCTGCCATCACCAGCAACAGTAACGCCCTCACGGATTCCTTTCACTTTTGCCAGCAACTCGGCTTGATATTTTTTCCAGTAGACAAGGATGGTGGGAAACAACTGGCTCTAAAATACACATACAAACAATACTTTAGTGTTAAAAGGCAAGTCAACATTGATTTATACAAAGCTGTCATCAAAGTCATCAACCTGTATTATGAATAACAACTGCAGGGAAGACAGCTGGCTATATAGCTACTCAGAGTTTGAAAATAACTACAACACAACAACTATTTTTGATAGCTACAACTATGGCCATTAGTCTTAGGACACTTTGGTCAAGTCGCATCCCATTACCATCATTTGAAAATACTCTTGCCTCGCCCCCCTCCCCCCTGTACAATGTTGAAGTCGAGTTTTGAAACTGATGACTGATCTTCGACATTGCTTGGGGAGGTGGGGAGGGGGGGCACAGACAGTCAAAAAACTTGTGAAAGACTCCTATTTTCAGTGGAGGTTACAATGTCTTACTTCTCATTGAAATATTACCAAGTGTCCCGAGGTGTAATGGCCAGGGTTGTAGAAATGAGCCTTAGGCAAAAGTATGGTACTTACTCGCTGGTAATTAAAGTATGTATTCAGAGATACACAACAAAGGCCCACGTGCTTGAAAACCTGAAAGACTTTGGTGGCAGAGCTTCCAGCCAACAGGATAGACATACACAACAGAAAATTCCCAGCTGGTATTTGAGAGTTGGGCATCGTAGGCTGACTATGCCAAATGTTTTCTTGCTTTGGACATTTGGGGTTTGAACAACTCGTAGTAACCACAGCCTCTGTTCGAACTTGTTTGGCCTCCACTTCTGGATTTTCCGTTTTACAGACATGGCAGAATTTGAACAGGAGTAGCAACTGGCTGAGGAAAACGATGTGTTTTGGTTCAGTTCTTAAATTTGTACCAGCCATTGGCAATCTGTAGGGTGCGACAAAACAGACAAATACTTGTAAGGTATCCCAATAAATATGTTGTACCATGTTACAAATTAAGTAAAAATACACTGACAGTTCAAGTATAGCAAATGACTATTATAAAAAGCACAACAATGAAGTGCTTGCCATACAAGTAAACACATTGTGTGCATCTTAGAATCAACTTCACCGCAGGACTTCAACGGATCTTTTTGACCTTTGCTTCTCTATGATAAGGGGTTTCCTTATAAAATCTTTCAATACTGATAGTTTACATTCGCTATGCAGATGCTCACCAATCACCTTTTCCAGTTTCGTCATCTTCAGTCTCTGTTTCTGTTTCTGTAGTCATGTCTGTCTCCTCCTCATACTCAGTATCGCCTTCACCCTCTGACTCTCCACTTACATCAAGCTGACATCCATCCTCCCCGTCATCGCACTCAGTGAGTCCCTATAATTCTTCAGATTCATTGTTGCTTTTGCCAACCAGCTGTTTCTCAAGGTTTTTCACTAATTAACATAAAAATATATATCAGGACCAGCACTGATAATGATTGACTTTCGAGTTAATTGGCAGTAACAAGGTTCATATGACAAATAGATACGATGCAACACTAGTAGTAGTAGTAGTAAAACTTTATTTTAACATGGTAAATCCATTCAGGAGAAAAAATTATACAAATAGTATTAAAAAGAGATAAAAACGCTAACTACACTAACTAATAAGCTAACTACTAGTTAAACCTGCTTTACGAGGATGCCGTGTATTGATGCCTTAACATTAATAAATGAGCTCGCTTTGGAAGGTGTGATTTTTTAATTTAGTTTTAAATTGTTTTAGAGAGTTTAATTGTTTTATTTCACGAGGCAAGCTATTCCAAGTGATCGCAAACCAGATTGGTGGCTAGATAGCAGGTTGTCGGTGATGAGATAATTATGCAGTTGATCATAAATTATGCGTTCAAAAACCTTTGCCAGAACAGGAATAAACGAAATTGGTCGGTAGTTGGATAGGTCAATTCTTTTCCCTGCATTTTTAAAGAGTGGAGGCATTCGGGCATTCTTCCATTTGTCCGGAAAAATTCCAGTTACTATTGACTGGTTAAATATTCGACTGAGTGATTTAGAGATTAGGTCAGGACATTCTCTAAGAAGCCTAGCCGAGATAGAATCAAGTCCGGTAGCCTTGGATCTACAGAGTTTAGTTAGGTGCAACAGAACTTGTGATTGAGCTATAGTTTCGAAGTGAAATTCTTCATTGGTTTCACTGAGAGACTCTTCATAGCTAACATCTACGTCTTTTATTTGTTTAGACAAATTCAGGGCCGAAAGTTCAGTATGTGACAATTCTCAGCATGTCTCAGCAATTTCAATTGGATTATTTGTTTTCTTACCACTATATTCAAGTTCATTAATTACCGATTTGTTAGATTTGCGAGAGGTGACTTCATTAATGACCTGCCAAGTCTTACGTGAGTTGCCATCACATGTCTTAAAAGTATTGTTATAATAAGACGTTTTTGCATTTTTAATCGCATTATTTACTTGGTTACGCATCTTTTTGAAATCACTCCAATCCTCTGGATTTTTGGTTCTCAAAGCTATTATTTTAAGACGGTCCCTACGGTACATCATTTTCTAAAGATCATTATTTATCCATGGGCTCCTAGAGGCACGAACACGTTTCGTGCGGATGATCAGTATGTGACAAGCAGTGAACTACATTGGAAGTCCTCCCACTTAGCTACTGGCTGACTCGAGTGGGAAACAGGCATGGGTGTTTTTGTGTGTCATGACAATAGAGACAAAAACCCCAGGACGGACTTGGGGGGGATGCTACGATGCAAATTTTTAGAAACCCTAACCCTATACTTCTGATAATTGGTTTCCTGGTAAAAAATAAAATATTATAGAAAAAAGAAGGACTTCACAACAAGAAAATATTCACACCTTTCTCATGGTTCGGCTGCTAGGAGGCTGAGATTCACTGGTGGATTCATCCAGAACTGTCAAAGCGTCTGGTTCGATGCACGTATCTTCTGAAGATACTTCTTCGGTGTTTACTTTTGGGGCATTTGTCGATGGCTCTGCAAGAGCATCTCGTAGAATCTAAGAATAATAAACGACAACAAAATTTAATTGAAAACTCACACTATCAGAAAAGAATCCGTTTCGTTCTATAGAGAAAGAAAGACTTGACAACAAGAAAATATTCACACCTTTCTCATGGTTCGGCTGCTAAGCGGCTGAGATTCACCGGTGGATTTACTCGCTGTTGCGGTTGAGTGAACTGTTGGGAAGACGATAACCCCTGACTCGTCCTTCTTCAATTTTGGTACCCGAGCTTTATCCAGTCCGGGAAGCTTGGGGTAGCAGTGGATATAATCTTCTCTTTTAAAATGCTCGGAACACACCACAGAGTGCTTGGTGTCTTGCCAGTGAGCTCGTTTGGTCTTCACAAAGTTCAACCATTTCTTGCGTTGTTTAATCGCCTCGGGCCGCAGATCTCCAAAGAAAGGTATTGCGTGGACATAAATGCGATTTGCTGGATCGGCCACAGTTTGCGGCAACATATCTATCCGGCATTGTCGCTCTCTCTTCTTCTCAAAATGTGCTATCTCCTCACGATCTAGCCGAAATGGCTTCCCCCCGCTGGCATCACAGCATAAACTGGGATTCATTCTCCTTAAACTCAACCGTGAACCAAAGTGGCGGCAATTTTCCGAACTTTGAAAATTCATAGAAAATCGAGGAAAAATCGCATGCCCATAATTTTTTTCATTAACTGTTCACACACGAAAGCAAATTCCAGACGACTTAAAACATTTTCAGGGGTTAGGGGCACTTTAACTCATTCTGCATTATTTGTTGTTTTTAATCAAATGTTTCTTCTGCTAGTTTTGGGACAATCCCATGAGGAGTTGGCTACCGCATTTTCGCTAAAATTTTACACCCCTATTAAGGTTGTTCATTGTCTGCCTTTTTACCTCTATACCACCTTGAGGCATCTTGAAGCAGCAAAGGACAAACACTTAGAGAAATTTCACTGCTTAAAGCCAATTGAGACCACATGTGCCAGTATCTTTTCCTAGCATACAAAGAGGCATGAGGGTACTCACTTTTCGGCCAGCTGTTTCAGTGAAATTACTAATTATGTCAAATACCCAGGGAGGATATTAAGTTAATAGAACTTTTAAAGTGCTCTTTAGTTGCAGACAGAACTATGTAATTTGTTTGAACTACTACGGGGCCTGTTA